>MU228138.1:3097971-3112740 GCA_018584345.1 Thuja plicata
ATGTAATGCAAAGATGGAATGATCCATTGGATCTGACCTAACCTAAGATCTATGATCTTGTTTAAGCGGAAAAATATTTATCTGACCTAGACAGAGAGGTATATGATAACCTCAGGGGTTATTCATTATGTGTGGATGAATGTATGTGTATGCAAAAAGGTTTGCATAGTTGATTTACTGTTTAGCATGATCTAGCAGAGAAGGCAAAAGGCAGAAGTAGAAAGTTGCATGTGTGATTGCTTGATGGATTTCCAAGTAGATCAGAAGATTGAAATGACAATGCAAGCTATCCAATAAGTTAACATCAGAGCTATAATTGGATCTGAATTGCAAATTAAGTTGTATGTACCAGATCACAAACTATTGATTACTTTCTTACCATTGTATCAGTTAAATCCTTTAACAAGGTTGACTTAACAATCATTTGTATAAATCCTCTAACAAGGTGAAATTCAAATTGGAATGTTCTAAGTCCTCTAACAAGGCCACTCCTGACAGGGTGATTAAATCCTTTAACCAAGTCACACCTAGCAGTGTGTTATTGTAACCTTTCATAGGGTTGGCTCCTCATAGGGCATCACTTCAGAAGAGTGAAAACTTGGTAGCATGTTACTGGTGGTTTTTCCCATATTGGGTTTCCACATTAAATACTTGTGTCAACTTGTGCGAATGCTTATGGTTTGCCTTACTTTTATGTTACTACAAGCTAATTTCAATTGACAGTAAACTGCATGATTAAAGCTGTTGATTTATGCTACTACTGTCGAGTAGATCTGAAATAAAAAAAAAATTATTTTCTACATCTAGACCTGAGGATAACTGATTCACCCCTCCCCTCTTAGTTATTCTAAATTCATTCTAATAAGTGTAAGCATGCCATTCCAGAGCTAGTCCAATTCCTAGACCTTCCTATCCATTTCCTCATGTAGTTTGCAACTATGTGTCCATATCTACCACATGCTGTGCAATTTACCCATGTGTTATAATCCCAAACATATGAGTTACCGAATCTTGTCGGGTGATATGCATTTTCTTGTTCTTTTGGTTTCCATGCTTGCTTTTTCTTTTTCCTGCATTCATTAGATGTGTGCACATGCATTTTGCAATTAGAACAAAAGTTTTCCATGTAGGATTCCTTCTTTGGTTGTTTTACCTTAGATCTGCATTCATGTGCTTTATGTCCATGCTTGTTACATTTATAACAATTACCAATGAATGTAGAAGTAGATTTAAGTATACCTTTAGCTTTTCTCCTGCAAATATTTGATGTGTGGCCTGGTTTTCCACAGTGATTGCATGATTGTTTCTTTGGTCTTGGATTTGTGTAGACATCTTTTTTATCAGATTGATTTGATGATTCTCTATGCTCGGTATATCCTAGACTAGTATTGTTGTTGACTCTTCTTTGTCCATTCAGAAAACCATCCATTCTTTTTATACTTTCTTTAGTTTTGTTGATCATATCATTGTGTTGTTGTTGAATCCTTACTTCATGCTTCAGTTTCTCATTTTCTTCTCTTAGTTCACCAATAGCTTCCAATTTTGATGCAGGAGCATCTTGGGTCTAAGAGAAATCTTGCATCACCCAAAAACATTTTTTGGTTTCTTTTTAATAAAGGTTATTTTGTGCAGAGTTACTATTTCTTGAAAGTTACTATTTTTAGTAATTTTTTAGTTTGAGCTCAAAATGTTCTATTTTCTTACCTGAAGGTTCACTTTGATTGTATCAGCCTACCAATAAATTTTAATTGCCATATCAAATCTAGTTTTGTAGATATTAGATATTTTTGGTATTGGCAGCAAGCTAAAGAAACTTTGAACTCAGTTTTGAAGGCTTTAGAGGCTCCCAATGGGGTTGAAACCTTGGCTAACTAGGTAATACCAATTCAACAGTTGATGAGTTATGGTCTCCAGAAGTTGCGCTACCTGAACTTGAAAACGTCAAAGCTTCTTCAAATTTTATTTTTGGGTTCCGAAGTTGTTTGGGCCTAGTATAATGTAATAAAAATGAATAATAATATCTTAGGGTTGTTCGGCCTCAAACTTTTGGGTTTGATTTCTAGAGTCTTCTTGGGCAGTTAAAATTGGCTATATATTGAAGGCCCGTAGGGTTGTCTAGGGAAGTTCTGGGTTATGCAGCTAGTGGCTCTAGCTTGCAGATTATTGTAATAAAATTCCCATGTGGTTGTGCATGTTTCATTTCTGAAGGTGCATGTTATATTTCAAAATATTGTAATTTCATTTCATGGTGGATAATAGAAAGCTCGTTCCTGTCTTTGCAAATCTTGTTATTCTCGATTTTTTGTGTTTGTGTTAATAAGGGGAGCACCCTTCATCAAATTTCCCTTTGAGTTCTATGTTCACTATATTTTCCTCATGACTCATAAGAACAATTTGATTGGTGATTTCAATGTGATGTTCAGTCAATCTCTATATTTATGATTCTTTCTCTTGTAGCTTTTTAGTGATCTTCTTCCTATCATCAATAGCTAATGTTTTTTCTTGTTCATCTTGTCTAGCATTATTCATAACATCAATCATTCTTACCATCTATGTCTCTTGACCGGTTTGTAGTACCTTTACTTGTTCTTTCAGATGTTGATTGATTTTATTAAGACTTATAATGCTTCCTTCAGATGTGTCAGATGTATTGCTAGATGTAGATCCTGATGACTCAAATAAATCAGGTATCTCTTCTTCTTGGTAGTCTATTTCATTGTAGTGAGATGTCATAGCTTTTCTTTCATCTAATAGCTCTCTCATCTTGATTCTTTCTACTTTCTATTGCTCATACAAATCTGTATCTCCAACTTCTTATTCTCAATATTCTTATCTAGCTTATACCTTTCCATTGTATGATCTTTTCTCTCAAGTGATTTAAACTTTTCCAAATAAGAGATCTAGCTCTAATACCAATTGTTGGAATAATGGAATGGTGTGTACTAAGAGGGGAGGGGTGAATCAGTACCCTTAAAACTTTTTCTCAATTATATTTTAGTAATCTTAACTTGCATTACCGACCATTCATTTTCTACTTTATGCATGTAATATCAAAACACAAACTTAATTGCATGTAAACATTCATGAAATTCATTAACACGTGACACAAGAATTGGTAACGCAGAAAACCCATGTTAGAAGGTAAAAACTGTGGTGGGGATGAAACCCACAAAGCTTCACTATCTACAAAATGGAAGGTGTCAGGTAAGGCTACAAGTGTGATCACTTCTGATGATCTTACCCTTTTAGGAGTAACATTTTAGACTGGTTACGTCTACTTTATTAAGAGATTTTAACAACACTATCAAGTGTGCTCTCGGTTAAGAGATTTACAAAAAGACTGTTAAGTCCACCTTCTTAAAGGATTTCTTCTATTTTCTACAATTGTTAGAGAGTAGTCGAAAATACTTGTTGACCTGATAGTATGCAATCTTGAATTATTGAATACAGATCCTTTAAGTTCACAAGATATGTGTATAACCTATAGTGATTGATTGATACCTATGTTTTTCTCAGTAGAGTTTAATCTTGTTATTCATAACTAAATTATATCTTTTGTGTCCTTCTGCATGAAACTCTTTGTTTGATCCTTTGGATGTATGTGCCGGCTACAATCATCATGTTCTGATTGATTACTACATCTATTTATATAATGTATTGACCTAACTTAGGTTTCACACTTTACAATAAAAACTCTATGATGAAAGGTTTACAACTTGACCTTGATCTCCTAGTTTGCATGTTTACAATCAGTTATACTAATTAAAACAATTATATATTCTTTACTTGTTCCTCAAGAAATGGTTTTACATCTCATCATAAAGTTGATTATAAAACTTCAGTTCTTTATCTGACGTGTATCTCATATCCACTTTTCTAGAGAATAAAACTGAAATGGTTTTACATCTCATCATAAAGTTGATTATAAAACTTCAGTTCTTTATCTGACGTGTATCTCATATCCACTTTTCTAGAGAATAAAACTATCTCTGGGTAGACTGGTGTTTGGCGATGTCTCTGTAGACATACTACTCTTGGGTTCCTTTGTGAACTGTGTTTTCAGTTTACTCTATAAATTGTTTGTCAGGTTACTCTATGAATTATGCTTTTGGTTTACTTTGTAAACTGTCTGTCAATGATCATTGTGCTCATACACTTTCGGTGACCTCTACACTTGTCTGTCTCAGTGACCTGTGTTTGTTGTCACTCGGTGATCATGTTACCGACAATCCAAAAATTGTTTCCTTGTATACTAATGACAAATATGATCCTTTAGGATTATCAACATTTTGATTAATATTTACGTTTTATTGATATGTTTTTGAGGTTTTATTTGTTTGAAGGCTGGTGCTCTAGAAGGATGGTGCTCTGGACGGATGATGCTCTGAAAAATATGTTTCGGTGGTGTATTTTGTGATGTTTGTATTTAATAGTGGTCCAAAATTTTCTATTGTTTCAGATATAGTTCATGGCAGTATGCTTTCATTGTTTTCTATTTTGGATCATGATGACATGGTCTAGATGAATAATTACTAGCATATTTTTCTCATTGGGCTCCAGATATTATGATAGTTGGGTAACATGTTATTTGATTGATGTGTGTATGTAGTGTGGTTCAATTTTCATTCCTCCCTACCACAAGAATATTTAGTCTAGACCTATTTCAAAATTATCATGACCAACTTGGTTATTGAATTTAGTATAAGTAAGAGGTTATTTGTGATAGATTTGTGTAAGGTTGATTAAGGATAATATTTGCTAGATGCAGTGTGGAGGTTCAATAGAAGTGTGAAGTGAAGTTGTGAGCAGAGAGAGTGTTGTTGCTGATAGACATAAGAGGCAGTGAGCCAAGGGCTTTTGGCAGTTACACTATAGTGGTGGATTTATTTTTTATTTCTTCTTTCTCAAGGTAGTGAGCCCTTCTGGGAAGTGGGCCCACCCTTAGTGAGCATTTTTGGTAGTGATCCACCCTTTGTAAAAATTACCTTAACCGGTGTCACCTTAATCGATGTTTTATTTATGAGAGTTAACATTATCCATGGTTTTCACATATTGGGCTTTCCACGTAAAAATTTTATGTTCATTGTGTATGATTCCTGTGTGTGTTCTTTCATATTTACATTTAAACTTGATTAAGTGAACAAAGCATTAATCTGTTGTTTTCAGACACATGAAAGTGATAAAAAAATTATTTGATAACTAATTAACCCCCCTCTTAGTTGTCTGGGATATTCAACAATTGGTATTAGAGCTTTGGTTCCTAGATGTTGAGTCTAACTACTCGGGGAGATCTGATGACACACAAATTGAATATTCCTACTTTTGATGGATTTGATTATGGCTTCTGGAAAGTTAAGATGAGGGGAAATTTTATTTCTTTAAGTTACAAGACTTGGAAAGTTGCAGAGAATAAATATACGATGCCAACAAATGTACCTACTGCTTTGGATGAGATTTATGTCTATGAAGAAAATGAAAGAGCGAGGTATGTTATCTTAGTGCATTTCCTAACACTAAATTGGTAAAATTTGTTGCATTACAAATTGCGTATGAAGTTTGGGAAAAACTAAAAAATATTAATGAAGGAAATGATAGAGTCAAACTAGCTAAGATGCAGACTGCTAAAGGTAGATATGGGAAATTAAGGATGGAAGAAGGAGAAGACGTAGCAAGCTACTTTCCAAAAATTGATGATTTTGAGAATGAAATCAGAAATCTTGGTAGTAATTTGGATGATAAGGATGTGATAGAATTTTTTTTGAGGAATTTATTGGAAAGCTATGATGACAAGGTCTCGCCAATTGAAGAACTTATGATCCAAAAATTTTCACCAGAGAATAATTGTTTGGCACTCTAAGAGCATTTGAAATGAGGAAGTTTGGAAAGGACAAACCTAGACCTAATATTGCTTTCAAGGCAACATATGCTATTGAAGATCTAGAAGATGAAAGCATAGATGAATTAGAAGAAAACTTTGTAAGGAAGCTAAAGAAAGGAACCGGTAAGTATAAATGTGTCTTACCTCTTAAATGTTTTAGATGTGGAAAGGTTAGTCATATTACTACAAAATGTCTAGATAAAGGAACAAGAAAAAGACTAAAATTCAATAAGAAGGCATATTATGTGAATGCAAATGATAGTATCTCACATGATGAATCAAAAGAAGGTGACTATTTATTTTATGCTGAAGAAGTTGAACCTGAACCTAAATTTAGTAATGTGACATCTCTGGAATGTAATACTGAAAATTGTTGATGCATCACATGTTAAAAAGAATGGGAATGAATGGTTGATTGACAATGGCTTCTCTAATCATATGACAGGTGACAAAAGTAAGTTTTTGAAACTTGAAAATTGTGGTGGTGGATCTGTTAGATTTAGAGATGACCAGACTACACAATTTGTTGGAATATGTTCTATTACTTTTGATGGGATACATAATATTGAAAAATGTGTAATATGTAAAAGGATTGCATCATAACCTTTTGAGTATTGGACAAATGAGAAATAATGAATACAATGTTATCTTTTTGGATAATGGTTGTGTGATTTGTAAATGTCGTTGTTGTAGGCAAAAGAACAAGAATAAATATGTACATGTTGGATGCTGCTATAATACATTACTTGAATGATGAATGTTGGTTATGGAATCAAAGGATGTGTCACAACTACTATGATAATTTGATGAGGATTAGTTCGGAAAGGGCGGTAAGAGATCTACAAAGACTAACCAAACTAGATAACAATTTTTGTAGAGAACATAAAGAGGGAGAAAAAACAGATCTACTGGCTACCAGACCATTGGATTCGGTATACACAAAATTAGGCGGTCCAACTATAATAATAAATCTACAAGATGAAAGGTATTTTATGTTCTTCATTCTAGAATGACTTGGGTTATATTCAAGATAGTCAAAGTTAGAGTTGAAAATGCAACTGATAGAAAAATCAAATACTTGAGATCTGATAGAGGAGGAGAATTTAGTAATAATGGATTTAACATATTTTGTAAGATACATGGGATTAGAATATTTCCATTGACTCCTAGGACATTGCACCAGAATGGTGTTATGAAAAAATTAGACCAGACTATACCTGATGTGTCCTCTAAAATTTAGACCATTGAAAATAAGGATAAGGGAATCATTCTCTCTGAAATTGAACCTGAGATAGTTGAAGATGCTTGTTGTAATTAGAGTTGGTTGAAGGAAATGGAGAAGGAGATGGAACATATTGAGAAAATATGATTTGGGAACTTGTTCCCAAACTAGAAGACAAAGAATTTATTAAATCAGAGTGGGTATTCCAAAATAAAATGGATAAAGATGAATATATTGGGAGAAATAAGGCAAGATATTGGTATGCAAAAGCTACACTCAGGTTGAGGGCATTAATTTTGAAGAAATTTTTGTTGCCTGAATCAAAGTTGTTAGCACATTTTTAACATTTAAAACGTTCAATAATTTTAGAATCTATCAAATGAATGTAAAGTCAGCGTTGTTGAACGAAGAACTAAAAGAAGAGGTTTACATTGAACAACCAAAAGGATTTAAGTTATCAAATGATCCAGCTATTGTCTATTAACTAAAGAATAATTTGTGTGCATTGAGGAAAGATCCTAGAGCTTGGTATGGAGGATTGGATAGGTATTTGGTTGATAAAAACTTTCAAAAAGGATCTACTAACAACAAACTCTATTTCAAATTTGAATCAGAAAAAATCTTAGTAGTTATGGTTTTTATGAATGACTTGATATTTGGATGAGATGATGATATGTGCAAGGAATTTTCTAATCAAATGCATGATGAAATTGAGATGTCTATGATGGGTGACTTGGATTTATTTATTAGACTACAAGAAAATCATAACAGTGAAGGCATTTTTATCTCTTAGTCAAAATCTATTAGAAAACTATTGAATAAGTTTGGATTTGAAATTTGTAAACTGGTGTGCACTCCTATGACTACCAAGTGTATACTAACCAAAGGAGGCAAATTCTACAAAGTAAATGTGAGAAAATATAGAGAAATAATCAAATAACTTCTAAATTTGACTGCTACCAACCTAGATATCATGTATGTTGTCTGTCTGACAGCTAGATTCCAACAAAAACCATGTATGTCACATGTTATTATATTAAAAAGGATTTTAAAATATTTCAAAGGAACATATGATAAATTAGATTGTGGTATCCCAAAGGATCAGTTTTTAATCCAAAATTTTACACTATGTGGATTGGGTTTGTAGTTCTGATGATGGGAAGAGTACTAGCGGTGGATTTTTTTTCTTGTCTCTTGGTTGGTTACTTGGTGTTAGCCCTCGTTTTCAACTTGGTCTTCTTATATTTTTTTGGAGTCTCCTTTGTTCAATCGTACACTTCCAATGTCCAAGTTATCTATTGAATTCAACGTTCTCCCAAGATCACTCCTATTTTATGCCTCCTTGCCAAAATCAAGTTTAGAATTGTGACCTTGGTCATTGTTTAGCTTCAATATAATGACTCGAGTGGATTCATTGCATTTTCATGTTGTATCTGAACACTCTTGAACAATTTTGAACCATCCCAAACCTAGTTCAAGGTAGTTCAAAGTGTTTCAAGGAATTTCGGTAAGTGGTGGGGTCAATTTTTGGTTAGTAACTCTTCTCAACACCTTTGAACTTGTTTGAAATGTGTTCTTCTATGTTCACTAAGGTTCAAGGTACATTTGGAATTTCCAAAAAGAAAAATAAGATCATGGTACAACTTAGAAGTGAGTCCTGATAGGACATGCATTAAATGGCAGTTGTGGCAAGTTTAGGCGGAAAAAATCAAGGTGGTTAAATAATGATGGCAAGTAATGTTTTCAGAAATTATACAAGAGTTAAATCATTAAGTGTGCAAATTTCTAATCAAATCTAAAGTGATAGCACGTCATCGTATTTGCATTAAATGGGTAAAAAACCTTTCTCTCCTCTTTTCTTTTAAAACTGGAGTTACTTTGAGCATTTCCTACAGTCTACAATGCTTAAGACCTGGAGACGGAGGTAAGAACGTAGAAAGCTAAGGAATTGGTAGAGGTATTTTTTAGGAAGGAAGGTGAGTTTGGTTATTCTCTTATTTGGTAATTTTAAGGCTTTGATTGCAGAATTTAGGATTGCGGAGCTTTCTTTTGTAAATTCTTTCATAAATGCCATGAAGTCAACTCCTCATTTCTTCAGAAATGTTTTAGTTTAGCATGTGATGGTCCTATAATTTATGACAGAAATTTAAAAGGGTATGATTTGGAGGGTTTAAAAATGCATATAGTTGATCATGTCAAGGAGCCTTTCATAGTAGAGATTCAGGGTAGCGGTCTCCTTGAAGCATCTGCCTTCCCTGTCGCAGCAGTGTGTCCAGAATTATTCTTGAATGCATTAAGAATTACAACAGTCAGACAGAGATTATCTTGAAGAAAGATGGCAGTGTATCATTAAAATTTAATAGAGATATTGTGTCTTCCACCCTTAAAATACTAGAAAAAACTTTCTTTGTGTTTTCACCCGCCCAAGCCATTGTTAAATTTAATGAGGAGCGGGAGAAAAATTGTACTTCCATTGCAAAGGGTTAGCTTTTAGTTCCTCAAAGAAGCGGTTTGCGCTTACCCAAAAGACTGAGCATGGATCATGTCTAGTCCTACATACAATACCTCATGGTTATGCTACACAGAGTCAAGGGATCTCCCAAAGCTTCTCTATTTTCAGAATGGATGTATTTTTATGTCCAAATTATTTTGGAAGGCGAACAATTTATGGATTGGGCATAACTAATTTCCAGTTCATTAAAGGAGCAACTCAATATGTCACAACTGGCTGGCAGTGATTTCTTCATGTCTTTGTACCTTATGTATTTTTTGGATTGCAGCTCAAATTTAAGAATAATTTTGTGAGAGTCGTAGTTGGATGACATGTGTATCTATGAGTACTGCCCTATGTTGTAGAAGAAGAACATGCTAAATGATTAAAATATTGTTCATGATGTTTTTGTAGGGAATATGTGTTTTGATTTAGCAAGGCACCCACATAAATGATTATCTTTAGAATCCCAAAGTGCGCTAAAGAAATTCAGGAGCTTCTACATTCAGTTCTCTCACTTTACTAACATTAGAATCAACAATTTCGAAGATGAACCCCTCTAGCTACCAAGATATACTTTTGATTGTTTTTTCCTAGCTGAGATATACAAACAAGTTGCAATGGTATTGAAGAGATTCCTCCCTGAAGAGAAATGGGAGCTTCCTTTTCCCATTAATTTGGGCAAATTTATGTGCAAATCTTTGGATGATGCTTTAAGTATTGGGAGTGATCTTCGTGGTTTTGGTTTTTGAAATTATGTTCAAAGAAGAGGCTTTGATAATGGTTTTGATTGTGGGTACCTGGGGCTTAAGGCTCATATTTTTCCCACACCTCATCTTGAGGATTTTTGGCAAGATTGCATAGATGAGCACGAAGTGATGGAGAGAGAGGACAATAGGATACAAATTCCCTAGATTATGTCCATGAGGTTGAAAATGAACATTGAGGGAATTGAAGATGATGGTTCAGATTTAGTTGAACCAGAATTTGAGAAGCCTACATAACTGATTATGTACACTATTGATTGGGAGAACACTGAGGAAGAGTGTCTAAAATCAAGAACTAAGAAAGTGTTTCAGCTCATCGAGAAGTGGTTGAAAGTGATAAAAGGACTAGGATAGCCTAGAACAATAGTAGGTGAGTCTGTAGTGACTCTTCTTTCAACCCCTACCTCTAGTTCTAATATTTGTGATCATGTGGATGATGCAACTTCAAGGCAGAAACAAAGCATCAGAAAACACCATAACAAAAGCAAGTTTCAACCTGTTGCTACTATCCACATTCATTGGCACACAAGGTTAAGAACAAGGACTAAGAAATTGAATCAGATGGCTTCTCCCAACGTAGAGATTGTAGACCTTGAAGAAAATAAGTCAGGAGAGGTAGATTTCAACATAGAAAATGATGAAAAATTGGGGAAATATCTCTTTGAGATCGAGGATGTTACTCTAGATATCATGGAGACTCCTAAAAAGACACCTTAGGCTTGACCCAAAATTGAAGTTACGCCAAAATGGTTGACTTCATCAGTGAACTGAAAGCATAGCTTGGTTCCTGTCTTAGTTCCTATCCAAGATGTGGTTAGTAAGTAATACAAAAGATTCCTAAAGCCAACAAGGAAAAGACTACGTCTAGAGTGTTTGTTGATGCTAAAACTAGGAAATGGTCTGCAGAGGTAGCCACATATAAGCCGAAAGGAGTACAAGATCTGGCACCTAAGGATTTTGAAGTGACAAAGATTGAACTGGGAACCATGGATCTTGCGGGTTGTAATCACCTATTCAAGGAATCCTCCCAACATATGCTACTCGAGTCCTAGAGAGACAACAAGGAGAAGAAGGAAATGAAGCAAAATATCCTTAATATGGCACAGTTCATCAATTCTATTTGTTGTTTTAGCTTGCTTCCCATAGCACAATCTCCTCAGTCCTTTGACCTAAATTCACCCGAAGGAAAAATTCTGTTGAAACAAATACATAGGGGTAACACTCTGATCTCCACCACTGATAAATGGATTGATGGTATAATCAAGGCTGATAACAAATACATCAAGGATTCCCAGGTGGTCTATCAGGACGCAGAAGCTCTCATTAGAGAATTGCATACCTAACTTCAAGTCTGGGAAAAGGAAGAGAACAAATGGGTTATAGCTATGACTCAATTCTGCATATTGACAAGTATGGCATCACCAATTTCTACACTAAGAAAGCTTTGAAATTGATCGATGAGTCTATCTTCTTCATCACAAGGAAGAACGTCAGTTGGTAAATTTCTACTTTAATGGTTGTCGTAAGGGATACAAAATAATGGGAGAATGAAGCCAAAGAGATGTAAAGGTCCATGACCAATGAACTTAAGGTGATTAATTACTCTCACCCATACTCATCATGCCTCAATGATTGTGAATTAGGCAGTGCCTCAAAGGCATTTCAGAAGATAATGTACGCTATCAAAGAAAAGTCGAATCTGATGGAGGAAGATTTGACCCAAGTGGAAAGGATTGAGTTTCTATTGTACCTCTGTGTGGACCAAATTTCTAGCCAAGTTGAGAAGATTAGGAAGCTGAAGTGGGAGAAAGAGGCGTCAAAAAACTAGATCCTGAATCTCAAATTCCCACATCTCCCAACAGTGAAGGAATTCATAGAGGCTTACAAGGAGTGGAGAGCTGCATGTGCCACTGCAGAAGAAGAAGATGGTAGCACTAAAAAAATAAAATCTACAAATGACAAGGAATCCGAGCTAGAGATTTAGACATTCCTTATTTTTTCTTTGTTTTTATGTTGAAATCAGATGGACATGTGGCTGATAACTGTTACTTCTTTTTGTAACTAAAGGAACTGAGAGGTCGGGTTTTTAGGGAGACCTCTCAGTTACCTAAAACTATAAATAATATCAAGCAAACTATGAAAGGGGTTGGGAAGTTAGTGTTGGATTTGATAAACACAAATCCTCTCAAGAACACCTGCATGCACATTTGTCACAAGTAGAAGCAAGACAAAGATAGAAGAAGAAAAACTATGGAGGCCAAAAGGCCAGAGACATGAAATCCATGTTGACAAAAAAAAGGCTTCTATTATCAACTATTGAATACAATACAATCTCCTTAATGAAATGCAAAGAAGTGAATCCTTATAAAAGGAATCACGAAACCCTAAAGGGGAAAACCCTAAAGAATTAGAAAGTTGCCTAAGTATAACTTAAGCATAGAGTAAATAGACTAATAATTAAATAAATTAATTATTAGCTATACTAAGACTAATCTAACACCCCCCCCTTAAGTGTAACTTAGGGAGAAGAAAAACAACTAAAGACTACTGCAGAAAGCAGGAAAGATGGGTCCCGGCAACAAGGCCTGATCAGGTACCCAAGTACAAGAAAGGAACTAGATGAAGGAAACTAAGCCTTCAATCTAGGGAAAAGATGTTCTAGAGAAAGGAACAAGAATGAGCAAGAAGCATCTCCAAAGCATGTAACTGAAAACTCTGTCAGAAGAGACTGCTGGAACCCCCACTAAAGTGCATGACCAGGTAGAGAAGATAATGTCTGAAGAGTTGATCAATCGAACCAGGAAGAAATAGAACCAACAGGAGAACCCCCCCATAATGCTGAACTGGGAGAGGTGATAGGAACACTGAAATGCAATGCCAGAAACATCTGTAGAAAGCAGAACCAAGAACACCAACAGTGCAACAGAAGTACAAACACAGGATAAAGGGCGGTGTCATCGACACACAGCATGGGCTAATGTGGTGGAAGGTACGCTCACTTGACAAAGGTGGATGTGCCTAAAATGACATAATCATCATAACCCCCCATGGCACTTTATAACAGAGTGTGAGTACAAAAACCATACAAGGTGTACAAGATCCCAGATATACAAAAGTAGGCACTTTATCTTAGTGCATTTACAGAACAAAAATGCAATAGTGGAGAAGCATACAAGCTCAGAAGTCAGAAAGAGAGTGAGCCAGAAGTACAGTAGAAGAGATCCCAGGACCTGTAGAACCAAGCAATCCACTAGAGTGAAAAAATTTCCAAACTCAGAGGGGAGAAAACCTGGAGAAGAATCTAGAAAAAATACCCCTGCCACTGAATAATTCACTGAACCAGCTTTCCAACGATATCTGGTTTGCCAAAAATGGAGTCCGGATGAGCCAGATATGACTCCCGGAAGGCAAAAACAAACATCAGACTTTGACAAAATGGTAGAACCCAAAACCCTAACTACCATCATCAGAAAGTGGTTGAAAAGAGATTTTTGACGGTATATGGAAGTCAGAAAAAGACCCCCAAATGCTCAAGATAGAGCGAAAACAGTCCCGGGGGGTCAAAAGTGCTCTAAAAATGAGAAAATAAGCCCCTGGGGCTAAAAAATTTGGGCCCCCAAGCACATGGCGCACTCAGGGGGCTGGGCCGCAGCCCCTGGTTACCCATGTGACCAGCCGCAACGGCAGATAAGCCCGCGGGGGCTAGCGCAAAATGCACCACCGCTGGGGGAGCGGTGACTAAGCGGCGGAGTCTATGCAGGGCGCCAGGCGGTGGGAGCCGGCAAGGCGGTGGGCCAGAGCGGCCGCAGGGGTGGCGGAGCTGATCAGGCCACAGGGGCAGTGGGCCAGAGTAGCGGGGGAGGCCATGGAGCAGAGCGGCGCGGGGGCGCAGAGGAGGCCGGGGCCCAGGAGGCGGCGGTGGTCGCAGGGGCGGCGCGGTGGCCGCAGGAGCGGCGCGGGGACCCGAAGCGGCGCGCGGGCGGCGCGCCCAAAAAAGCACCAATTTTTATTTAAAAATGACTTTTTTTATAAAAAAATTCTTGAAAATCGAGCCCGAACGGCCCTAGAAGGCTAAAAAATTTCTCCCCGAGGCTCTGGTGTCCAAATTGGACGTGCCTTATATGGATTCTAAGATTTTTGGGCCTTCTGGACGCAACTGTGAGGTCAGTTTTGGTCCAAAGTGCCTCAAAAAACAAAGACCCCCCAGAACCAATAAAAAATGCCAGAAAAGACTGGCTAACTTCAAACCCTTGTTTGCTTCAACAAAGAACGAACAACGAACAGCAGGAGAGCTCTGATACCATGTTGGATTTGATAAACACAAATCCTCCCAAGAACACCTGCATGCACATCTGTCACAAGTAGAAGCAAGACAAAGACAGAAGAAGAAAAACTATGGAGGCCAAAAGGC
>MU228138.1:3112860-3132100 GCA_018584345.1 Thuja plicata
CACGAAACCCTAAAGGGGAAAACCCTAAAGAATTAGAAAGCTGCCTAAGTATAACTTAAGCATAGAGTAAATAGACTAATAATTAAATGAATTAATTATTAGCTATACTAAGACTACTCTAACAGTTAGGATAAAAATTATAATAGAATTTTACTTTTTGCATAAAATTATTGTTGGAATTCTGTGATTCAAAGAACTGTGATTTTTTCCTGTGTTGCATCAATATAATTTGAACTTATGAAGCAATTCTAAATCTATGTTATTTAGAATGAATGGATGATACATTTCTATGTGAGTGTTAGTTTGTTACATTTTTCATCTTGATTGGTTCTTTGATGATTATATTTTAGTTTTTTTTAATATCTTCAGGCATGTTTTAAGAGTCCTTGGAAAATCTTGTTAAGGGAACTATGTTTCCCCGCTTTTAAATTCTCTAAGTTTTAGGTCATTTATTGTTTGAGCTCATCACCTAAGAGCGATTGTAGCAACCTTCCAAGCTTTTTGGTTAAAAGCTAATATAATTCATAAGTTAGGATATTCATTGGAAATCTAATAGGGAGCTATACATAAGTGAAAATTTAGAGGGAAGTGATCATCGTACACTTACCCAACTATTGCAACTATTTATTTTTCATGTGTGGGTTATAGAGTTAGTTCATGAACAAAAGATATTTGTAAAGAAAGGAAAATCTATTTACCAACAAATTTTTGGCAACTCTACTAGGGAGTGATACATCAAAGACCTGCATTCGAAAAGAGTAACTATGTCAAAAGATGGTGTTAACCCATAATGATGTCCTTCCGATTCTACAACTGAATCTAGGATTTCAAGATACTCAGGAAGATATTATTTCAGTTTTGAACTCTTAGGCCTAGACATATCAGAGGAGTAATAAAAAATACCAGCAAGTTCTGGTAGTTTTAGAGAGAGAAGAAGAACTTAGGGAATTATTGAGAGGATTTCCCATAGGAAAATAAAGAGCAGTATAAGAAAGGTTAGCCCATGTTCCTCCCAAGATATAAAAAGAGAAAAAAAGGGTAATACTGGAATCCAAGAGATTTACTTGGTTGCAAGCAAGGAAAGGGTTGGTAGACCTTGACTTAGAGGCTCTCCAGAGGTTAATTGGTTCAATTGATTTATCCCTTCCAAAAAGATCCAAGTGTGTTCCACCACCACCTAAACCTCTTAGTTCACCCTTGTTTCATGCCTTAGTGTTGTCCAAAACTCCTACTCCTTTGAACATCAACCCAATTCTTTTCAACTTCAATCTGATGGTTGCACAACCTTGGGGAGCCGTGGTAGGTCCTCTTTCCCTAGAAACTCATCATGCTTTACCAAAAGGGACCAGAGACACCCTTACTAAGTTTAATGGTGACGAGAAGATTTTGGTAGAAGAGCATTTCAACTCTTTTAATGTGGCCACTGGAAATTTGGTCGTTCAGCATGAAGACGTCATTGTTAGGATTTTTGTTCAAACATTAACTAAAGGTGTGGTGGAATGGTTCAGTCACCTTCCTTTCGGTTCAATAACAAACTGGGCCAGCCTGAAAATAGATTTTGAAAAACACTTCAAAAGTGTCGATGATGAGCATTCATTGTTGACACAACACACCTAGATGAAGAAAGAGATATAGGAACCGATGAGAGATTACCTGGCCCGATACAATAAGGTGATTCACAAGATCCCAGTTGCCAAGAGACCTACAAACAATAATAAGTAGTGCTTTTTTGTGAATTCTATGCCTTCTAAAATTGGTTTTCACGTGAGAAGGAGCGGGATGACATATTTAGTCACTGCGCAGACATAGGCAATAGAATTGGAAGATGATTTAATCACAATAGGAAAGTGGTACAAGGAGGTCTAAGTCACTCAATCCCAAACCTCTACATCATATTCTGATCTTATTGTTTAGAGGCTGGTGAATGTCATTATAGCTCTAAAGAAACAACTTCCCAAGCATAACTCTTCTTCCCCTCTAATGTACCAAGATACGAACAGAAGGAAACTCAACCATTTCCATGGTAAGACTCCCCTCTTGACTTCAGGTCAGTTGAGATTGGTGCTAGAGGCCGCACCTCCTAAATATGAGGTAATGTTCTCCTTTCATTTAACTACATATCATGATGGTGATACATATCCTGACATGATTTGGCACCTACAAATGGAAACTACAAAGGATACATTGGGTGAGTTTACTGAAGAAGAAATGAGGCGAGAGAGACCTGCGACTCCGGGTCATTCTACCTCGAATATGAATCTGATTTGGAAAGGGGTGGAGATATATTGGTCACTCTCAAGGACCCTTCATGTGTAGTGCTCACTAGGAATTAGAGGTCACCAAAGTACACTTGTTCGGCTACCGACTGTTTTCAAAAGGGAAAATATCTTGTAAGTAACATTTCACCTTATAGCTCTAAAACTATAGATTTCAAAACTCTACAAAAGGGGAATGACATCCCCTCTTCTTTTGATATAGTTCAATTTTATAAATCTGCCACCATCCAAATCTCACCGGCCAAATATTTGAGGTTAAACCCCAAGGAAATAGATAATTTGGTGAAATATGTTAAGGGTGAACCCGTACAATCCCCTCAAGTGAATCAATGTGTGAGTGAGAAGCCCCCCAGTACTCCAGATTCCCCTATTCATCAAGTTAATGAGTCTAGTTCATCTCCTGCAAAGACTACTTCCTTCTATGAAGAAGAAAGAAAACCTTACCCATTCTACATATCCTTGCTCCTAAATGGACACAAACTGAGCAATTATATCATAGACTCTAGTGCCTTAGACAATATTATACCTTCATCAGTTGTTAAATCCTTAGGCCTAACCCTCACCAAAACCCTTGGAAGATGTTACTCTATGGATGAAAAATAGGTTCCTCTGATTGGATAGGTGAAAGATGCGTAGGCCATCCTAGCGGCATACCCAGACAAGAGACTAAAATTGACAATTCTAGTAGCTGACATACCTGCGAGCTACAGTATGCTGCTGAGTTAGACTTTCTGCAAGGACATTGGCAGAGAAATCAAGATGGATTGGTTTGAAGCCATCATTCCCATGGGAGAAGGAAGGGTTAAATTAGAACCTAAGGAGAAGAACAAGTATATAGTCTTCCCATCAGACGATCCAAAATCTCAGATATTGTTTGAATAATGTGAATTTAGGAACTACCTAATTCTTTCTAATGAATTTCCTTATAGTTCACCGTGTTCACCAAAAGAGAAGACTCAAATTTGGGACATGAAATTCAATGATAGTTGTTCAAATCCAGGATTAGGAGTTGGAGTGGTATTAAGAGATCTAGAGGGACAATGTTTCCTTTCTCTTCAAATTGGATTTCAAAAACAGAAACAACACCGCAGAGTATGAAGCCCTGCTGATGAGGCTTCAGGAGGCTCGGTCCAAGGGAGTCAAAATACTTGTAGTGAAGGGAAACACTGAACTAATTATTAAATAGGCCAGAAGCTAGTATGCAATCAAGAGTGATCGTCTAAGGCATTATAGGAATCTGGTCTGGAATGGAATCAAAGCTTTCGATGCTTTTTCCATAAAAGTCATGCCAAGGAGTATGAATTCTTGAGAAGATTTGTTGGTAGTATTTGCATCTTTGTTACTCCCTCATCTAGATTTTAAAACCATCAATTACAAAGTAGAGATGATATATAGTCCAACGGTGCCAGATAATGTTGGACATTGGGAGGTGTTCGAGGATGATGTTCATATCAAGGAGTTCATGGTGTGCGTCAAAGTTTTTGTTGTTACCTATTTTGAGGGCTCAAATGGAGAAAGTAGGAAGTCCTCTGAATAGACGCAAGCTATAGATGAGGTAATTCAATTGAAGGGGAATAAAATACCCAAAGGTTTGGTCTCTCTTGAACAAATTTTCTCAAGAAAGGATGACAGTCCGACCTTTAAGAAAAATTCACATTTTGAAACTCTTAAAGAGTGTGACAAGATAAATATTGGGACCCCAATAGAACTAAGGTGGATTTTTGTAGGGAAATCCTTGTCACTCCAGGAGAAACAAAATTTACAATGTGTTTTGATGAGTTACCATGATGTTTTCACCTAGAGATACAATGATTTAAAAGATTTTAGAAAAGGAGGTTTCCGCCATCACATTCCCCTGAAGCCAGGAGCCATGCCTTTCAGACAAAAGTTGCACAACTATAACCCCAAAGTATCAGAAGTCATTCTTAGAGAGGTTGAAAAAATGTTGAAAGCTAGGATTATTTACCCCATCCACCACTCAACATGGATTTCCAACATCATCCTGGTCAGGAAGAAAAATAGAGAAATAAGGATTTGCATGAAATTTTGCAACTTGAACCAAGCCGATTTGAAGGATAATTACGCGTTGCCAAATATGGAGCATGTCCTGTAGACTGTGGCTAGTTATGAGATATGTCTATGTTAGATGGATTCTCTGGTGATAATTAGGTCATCGTAGCTGAAGAAGATAGGCACAAGACAACTTTCACTACACCTTGGGGAACCTTTGCCAACAATAGAATGTCATTCAGACTGATAAACACTGGAGCTAATTTCCAAAGAGTGATGGACTTGTCATTTGTTTATCTGAAGAATAGGATCATCATGATCTACCTTGATGACCTAACAGTTTACTCAA
Organism: Thuja plicata; assembly: GCA_018584345.1. Taxonomy (NCBI): domain Eukaryota; kingdom Viridiplantae; phylum Streptophyta; class Pinopsida; order Cupressales; family Cupressaceae; genus Thuja; species Thuja plicata. The sequence goes on from MU228138.1 coordinate 3,117,496, forward strand.
AGAAGAGAAAGCATCATCTCTGGGATTTGAAGAAAGTGTTGCAAAGGTGCAGGGAGCACGGTATTTCACTCAATCCTAAAAATTCTACATTTTTTGTCACATAAGGTAAGTTTCTCAGTCATATAGTTTCCCATGAAGGTATCAGGATCGATCCAGAAAGGGTAGAAGTGACTCAGCGGCTCAGTCTTCCATCGACAAGGACTGGCGTAAAGTCTTTCTTTGACATATTAACTTCTTGAGGGCCTTCATACCAGACTTCTTAGAGATAAAAAGGCATATTGTGGGGTTGATGAGTGAGAAACAAACCTTCAAATGGACTGAGGAAGGAAAAGGAGCATTTGGGAAGATTAAGGTAGTAGTAGCATCTGCTCCAACCTTGAACTACCCAGATTACACGAAAGGTTTTATTATTTACTGTTATGCTTCAGAGAACACCTTATCTGGTATCTTAACTCAGAAAATTGAGGTCGATGATGAAGCACCCATCGCCTTTATGAGTACATCGTTAAAGAAGCATGAACTCAAATACACACCAGTAGAGAAATAGGCTTTTGTGGTAGTCAAAGAAGTCAAGCATTTTAGATTCTATATTTTTCACTCACATTCCATAGTGTACATCCCTGAGACTGCAGCTAAAATTTTACTCACTCAGCAAGAAGTGGCAATGACTAAGAGGGCCACCTAAGTAACTAAGATCTAAGAGTATGATCTGACCATTAAACCAACCAAAGTAGTTTGAGGAAGGGGGCTATGCAAGCTCATAGCAGAAGATGCACTAATGACATAAGAGCCCATGGATGAATCGCCTCATGCATTATTGGTAAGTCTAACAGATCCTTGGTTATGTGACATAGCATATTACCTAACATATGGAGAATGCCTTGAACAATTGTCTCCCAAAGAGAGGCGGAACCTGAGGTTGAAGGCGGAAAAGTACATGATTGCTAAGGGTACCCTGTTCAAGTGGGGAATAGATGACATGTTTCTTAGGTGTGTTGATAAGGATCAACAACAGTAGATGATGAAAGATTTCCATGGAGAAGCATGCAATGAAATATTCCTCAGTAATAGCTTTCAAAATTCTCAAAAACTATTTTTATTGGCCGAGCATCTTCAAGGATGCTTATGTTTATGTTAAGAATTGTGAAAAATGCCAGTTGTTCATAGGGAAACCTTAACTCATAGCTCTTCCTTTGAGAGCGGTCATTGTGGATGAACCTTTTAAGCAATGGAATATAGAATTTATAGGACCGGTGAACCCTCACTCCACCACTGGGTGTATGTATATTTTCACGACAACAAACTACTTCACTAAATGGGTAGAGGCCATCCCGACCAAGAAAGCTAACACTCAGGTGGTGTGTGATTTCCTAAAATAGAACATCTTGGTGTGTTTTGGGGTACCCCAGAAGATAGTTGTTGATAACGCCACCTATTTTTATTTGTAGGAACTGGCCTTGTTATGTTATGACAATAGTATTACTTTAGCTCACTCATCTGATTATTTCCTTCAGGGAAATGGACAAGCAGAGTCAAGCAATAAAAATCTGATTTCTCTTATGAAGAAAATGATTGATGAGAATGGTAAAAATTGGCATAAGAAGCTATATGAAGCACTCTGGGCAGATCGAATCACACCAAAAAGAGAAATATGCATGATGCCCTTTGAAATAGTATACAGATTAGGTGTACAAGTGTTGCTACCTCTAGAATTATAGGTAGCAAAGCTGCAAACTGCCATTGAAGATCAAGTTTTCAGAGACACCCTAGAGAAAAGGACCATGTATTTACATAAGATGGAAGGGGAAAGGGGAGGAATGGTTGATCAAATTACTAAACATCAAGTTAGAATAAAAAAATATCTTTAATAAAAAGGCGAGGCCCCACAAGTTCATGACAGGGGATAAAGTCCTACTTTGGGACAAAAGGAAAGAGCCCAAAGGTTCTGATAGAAAGTTTGAGTCTCTTTGGAAAGGCCCTTTTCACATCATAGAGGAAATGGGATCGAATGCCTTAAGGCTGGCATATCCAAATGGTGTAGTCTTACCATTTTCTTATAAGTGGCAAGACTTGAAATTGTTCAAATTCTAAGGTTCTAAAGGTTAGTCTCTTGTATATAGTAGGTTTCCCTGCTTTCCTAGGTTAGTTCATTTTTGTTTGGTTGTGTTTCCCACNTTGTGTTTCCCCCCCCCCCCCCCCCCTCCCCACTTTCAATTTTGCAAAACTAGAGAGTGTGATTTCTCTACGCTTTGGTAAAAGTGCAGTCCCTAGTCGAAGCTTATGTTAGCCTCTATTTTCAACTTGGTCTTCATATATTGTTTTGGAGTCACCTTTTTTCAATCGTACACTTCAAGAGTCTAATTTATCTATTGAATTCAATGTTCTCCCAAGATCACTCCTATTTTATGCCTCCCTCTTGTCAAAATCAAGTTTAGAATTGTGACCTTGGTCATTTTTTAGCTTCAAAATAATGACTTGAGTCCATTCTTTGTATTTTCATGTTGTGTCTGAACACTCTTGAATAACTTTGAACCATCTTGAACCTAGTTCAAGGTGCGTTTGGAATTTCCAAAAGGAAAAAGAAGATCATGGTACAACTCAGTAGTGGGTCCCGATAGGACATGCATTAAATGGCAGTCATGGGAAGTTTAGGCCGCAGAAATCAAGGTGGTTATATAATGATGGCAAGTAATGATTTCAGAAATTGTGCAAAAGGTAAATCATTAAGTAAAGTGTGTGAATTTCTAATCAAATCTAAAGTGACGCCACGCTGTAGGATTTGCATTAAATAGTTAAAAAATCTTTCTCTCCTCTTTTCTTTTTAAACTGAAGTTGCCTTAAGCATTTCCTACATTCTACAACACTTAAGAGATGGAGATAGAGGTAAGATCGTAGAAAGCTAAGGAATTGGCAGAGGTTATTTGTAGGCAGGAAGGTGATTTTGTTTGTTCTCTTCTTTGGTAATTTTCAGGCTTTGATTGCATAATTTAGGATTGCAAAGCTTTCTTTTGTAAATTCTTTCGTAAATGACATGAACTCAGCTCTTCATTTATTCATAAATGTTTTTAGTTTAGCATGTGATGGCACTGTAATTTATAATACAAACTTAAAAGGTTATTATTTGGAGGGTTTAAAAACTCATATATCATGTAGAGGAGCCTTTCATAGTAGAGGTTCTAGGTAGAAGTCTCTTTGAAGCATTTGCCTTTCCTGCCACCATAGTGTGTCCTAAATTTATTCTTAAATGCATTAAGAATTACGACAGTCGGACATAGAGTATCCTGAAGAGAGATGACAGTGTGTCATTAAAAGTTAACAGAGATATTGTGTCTTCCACCCTTAAAATAACAGAACAAACATTCTATGTGTTTTCACCCGCCCAAGTCATTGTTAAATTTAATGAGGAGCGAGAGAAAATTATAATTCCATTGCAAAGGGTTGGATTTTAGTTCCTCAAAGAGGAAGTTCACACTTACCCAAAAGGATGAATAGGGATCATGTCCAACCCTACATACAATACCTCATGGTTATGCTACACAGAGTCAAGGGATCTCCTGAAGCTTCTCTATTTTCAGAATGGATTTTTATGTCCAAATTATTTTGGAAGGCGAACAATTTATGGATTGGGCAGAACTAATTTCTAGTTCACTAAAGGAGCAACTCAATATGTCACAATTGGATGATAGTGATTTCTTCATGTCTTCGTACCTTATGTATTATTTGGCTTGTAGCTAGGATTTAAGCAAAATTCTATGAGAGACCTGTTCGGATGACATGTGTATCTATGCGTACTTCTCTATGTTGCAGAATAACATGCTAAATGATTAAAATATTGTTCATGATGTTTTTTGTAGGGAAGATGTGCTTCGAGTTAGCAGGGCACCCATAGAAATGATTATCTTTAGAAGCCCATAATGCACTAAAGAAATTCGGGAGCTTCTACATTCAGTTATGTCACTTCACTTACAATAGAAGAGGATGGATCAGATTTAGTTGAACCATAATTTGAGAATCCTACGGAACTGATTATGTACATTTTTGAGTGGGCAAACACTGAGGAAGAGTGTCTATAATCAAGAACTAAGAAAGTGTTTCACCTTACTGAGAAGTTGTTGAAAGAGAGAAAAGGAATAGGATAGCCTAGACTAATAGTAGATGAGTCTGTAGCGACTCTTCTTTCAATCCCTGTCTCTAGTTCTAATATTTGTAATCCCGTGGATGATGTAGGTTCAAGGCAGAAATAGAGCATCAAAAAACCCCATAGCAAAAGAAAGGTTCAACCTGTTGCTGCTATTCACATTCCCCGGCACATAAGGTCAAGAAAAAAGTCTAAGAAACCAAATCAGATGGTTGCTCCCAACACATAGATTGTAGACCTCGAGTAAAATAAGTCAGGGGAGGTAGATTTCAACATAGAATATGATAAAAAATTGGGGAAAGATCTCTTTGAGATCAAGGATGTTACTCTGGATATCTTGGAGACTCCTAAAAAGACACTTGAGTCTCAGCCAACAAATGAAGTTACACCAAAATGGTTGACTTCAACAGTGAATTGAAAGCGTATCTTGGTTCCTGTCTTGATACCTATCTAGGACATGGTTAGTAAGTATGTACAAAAGGTTCCTAAATCCAAGAAAGTGAAGACTACGTCTAGATTGTTCGTTGATGCTAAAATCAGGAAATGGTCTACAGAGGTAGCCACATATAAGCCAAAATAAGGAGTACAGGATCTAGCAGCTGAGGATTTCAAAATGGAAAAGATTGAAATGGGAACCACAGATCGCGCAGGTCATAATCACCTATTCAATGGTTCTTCCCAATAGATACTACTCGAGCCGTAGAGAGACAACAAGGAGAATAAGGAAATGAATAAAAATATCCTTAATATGGCACAGTTCATCAATTCTATTTGTAGTTTTAGCCCGCTTCCCATAGCACAATCTCCTCAGTCCTTTGACCCAAATTCACCCGAAGGAAAAAGTCTGTTGAACCAAATACAGAGGGGTAAGGCTTTGATCTCCGCCACTAATGAATGGATTGACAGTATAATCAAGGCTGATAACAAATACATCAAGGATTCTCAGGTGGTCTATTAGGACGCAAAAGCTCTCATTAGAGAATTGTAGACCCAACTTCAAGTCTGGAAAAAAGGAAGAGCACAAATGGGTGACAACTATGACTCAATTCTTGCATATTTACAAGTATGGCATCGCCAATTTCTACACTAAGAAAGCTATGAAATTGATCAATGACTCCATCTTCTTCATCACAAGGAAGAACATCAATTGGCAAATTTCTACTCTAAGCGTCGTAATAAGGGATACGAAAGAATGGGAGAATAAAGCCAAAGAGATGTAGAGGTCCATGATAAATGAACTTAAGGTGATTAATTACTCTCACCCATACTCAAAAAGCCTCAATTATTGAGAATTGGATAGCGCCTTGAAGGCATTTGAGAAGGCAATGTACGCTATCAAAGAAAAGCCAGATTTGAAGGCGGTCAATTTCACCCAAGTGGCAAGGATTGAGTTGTAGTTGTACCTCTACATGGACCAACTTCCTAGCCAAGTCAAGAAGATTAAGAAGCTGGATTAGGAGAAAGAGGCATCAAAGACTCGGATCCCAAATCTCAAAATCCCACATCTCCCAATAGTGAAGGAATTCAAAGAGGCTTACAAGGAGTGGAGAGCTGCACATATCACCATAGAAGAATAAGATGGTAGCGCTAAAAAGGGAAAATCTATAGCTGACAAGGAATCCGACGTGGAGATTTAGTCGTTCCTTATGTTTTCCTTGTTTTATGTTGAAATCAGATGGACATGTGGCCGATAACTGTTACTTATTTTTGTAACTGATGGAACTGAGAGGTCGGGTTTTCAAGGAGACCTCTTGGTTACCTAAAACTATAAATTATATCAAGAGAACTATGAAAGGGATTGTGAATTTAGGGATTAAAATTAGAATAGAATTTTACTTTTTGCATAAAATTAGTGTTGGAAGTCTGTAATTCGAAGAACTGTGATATTTTCCTGTGTTGCATCAATATAATTTGAACATATGAAGTAGTTTTAAATCTATGTTATTTAGAATGAATGGATGATACATTTCTTTGTGGGTGTTAGTTCATTCCATTTATTCATCTTGAATGGTTTTTTGATGGTTATGTTTTATTTTATTTTGATATCTTCAGTTCTGTTTTAAGAGTTCTTGGAAAATCTTGTTAAGGGAACTATGTTTTCCCCGGTTTTAAATTCTCTAAGTTTGAGTTTATTTATTGTTTGAGCTCATTGCTTAAGAGATATTATAGCAACCTTCCAAGATTTCTGGTTAAAAGCTAATATAAGTCATAAGTTAGGATATTCATTGGAAATCTGATAGGGAGCTATACCTAAGTGAAAATTCAGAGGGAAGTGATTATCGTATGCTTACCCAACTATTGTAACTATTTGTCTTTCATGTGCGGGTTATAGAGTTAGTTCATGAACAAAATATATTTTTAAAGAAAGGACAATCTATTTACCAACACTTGGTTAAATAAGAAGCAATATTTTGTATCTTTGTCCTGTGTGAAAGCTAGATATATTGCTGCTACATCATGTTTCTCAAAGGTACTTTGGATGAAATAGATCTTGGAGGATATTGGTGTAGTATTTTATGAACCAATCTCAATCATTTGTGATATCACTTGCGTAATAAATCCATTACAACACTCCACATTGAGACATATTTTGATCTAGTATCTCTTCTTTAAGGAAAAGGTGTTAGACTGTGAAGTAGAACGTGTATATGCACCTGCACAAAAAAATATTGTAGATATCTTTACAAAATCTTTGTGCAAAGATACTTTTGAGTATCTTTGGGAGAGTCTGGGGATATTATCCCTTCCCAATTCAAACTAAGTATCTTTGACACTGCATTAGTCCAGAGAGCTTACTACACATTCTTGATCTAGACTAATGTATGGAGCTTCCCATCAAGGGGAGTATTGCACATTGCCCACCTTTTTCCTTAATTTTAAAGGGGGAGAGAAAGTTCTATGTAGTGAGACTGTGTTCGACTGTGCATTTGTGTTTTTTGTTGGTGGATATTGCCATCAATGACAAAGTTGGAGAATTTTGACAGGGGGAGTTGGTTACTGATGTTACAGAGCTAATGAGGTTGGATTGTTGATGATATTGTTGTTTTTTTAATATGCTTGTCTTTGATGAAAAAATTATTGGTGTTGTTGATGTGTCAATATGGTTGTCATTGATGGAAACATATTGCTTCAGTGGATGGTATTGTGATCAATATTTCTATTTTATTGATATAGTTTTGAGGTTTTGTTGGTGTAGAGGTTGGTGCTCCATAAAATGTGTCCTGGTGGTGTACTTTTTTATTTTCATATTTGATAGTGGTCCAGAATTCTCTGTTATTCCAGATATAGTTCGTGGCAATATGGTTTCATTGCTTTATGTTTTGGATTGTGATGACATGGTCCAAAGGCATAATTACTAGTGTCTTATTTCTCATTGGACTTTGGATATTATGTCATTTGGGTAACATGTTATTTTATCAAGATGTGTGTGTGGTGTGGTCCACTTTTCATTCCTCCCCACCACAGGAATGTTTTTGGACCTGTTTCAAAATTATGATGGTTGACTTGGTTATTTTAGTTTAGTATAAGTAAGAGGCTATTTGTGATGGATTTATGTAAGGTTGATTAAGGAGAAGATTTATTATATATAATGCAGAGGTTTGGTAGAAGTGCGAAGGGAAGTTGTGAGCAGAACGGGTGTTTTTATTGTTAGACACTAGAGGCAGTGAGCCAAGGGTTTCTTCCAGTAGTTACACTAAAGTGGTGGATTTACTTTTTCTCTCTTCTTTCTCAGGGTAGTGAGCATTTTGGCAGTGAGCCACCCTTTGTAAAAATCATCTTAACCGATGTTTTATTCATAAGAGTTAACATTTTTTGTAGTTTTCCCCATATCATGTTTTCACATAAAAATATAGTGTTTATTGTGTATGATTCATATGTGTGTTCTTTCATATTTACATCTAAACTTGATTAAGTGAACAAAGTATTAATATGCTATTTCTAGATCAATGAAAGTGTTAATTTTTTTTTGAGATCCAATTCAACCCCCTCTTAGTTGTCTGGGACTTTTAATAGATATTATATCCATAGTAACATCCCCTAGACAAAACCATGCATGTTCACATCCAAAATATTTAAAATCCCCTTTTAATTCTCATTTTGATCCATGTGTTTTTGCTTTAATTTGAATCTATATCCTTACATACATCTAAATGACCATAAATAAGGATATTTTTCTTATTAAATACACAAAATTAACCAAATAAATTTACAAGGGAAACACATGATCATTCATCGCACACACATCCAATATGATAGAAGTCATAAATCTAAGAAACACTTTGCTACTATATTAGGGTACTCACCTTGAAACTACAATTTGATCACCTAAGCATCATGCATACTTTCTAAGCATCCCTTTCACATCTTTCAAATCTTTTATGGGGGCTTGATCATTATTGAAGTCTTGTTGTTCATGATTTCAAGACAAGCCTTTGAAATCGCCTATAACACTACCTAGTGTGGACAATTCATTCTATTGCAATTGTAGTGGAATAAAAAAATGACTATGGATATACCTAACTCCTCCACAACCAAAGAACACGATTGCAACCATATGGACACAATCAACCCAAATAGATGAGACTACATGATGATGTCGTGAAGATAAAGATAGTCCAATATAACAACAAAGATTTGTTAATTATCAAAATGAATAAACCCTTTTAAACCTCCTCTATATTTACATTTTCATGAAAAATAAAAATTCATTTTAGAATTTGAAATTATCTTTATTAATTTATTATATTTTAATTTAAATTCAAAACTCCAAAAATATCAATCTACTTAAAAACTATGGCATAATATACGACTTTGAAATAATTTAAGGAAAAAACACAATTATAAAATTATCCATTTGCTAAACTTGCCCTTAGCTTGCATAAGGCACGATCTTCATAGAGCCTCGCACTCAACAAGACTTGACCCCTCGTGGACTAGTTAAGAAATTTTTTACTTCACCCTCAAACCAAGAGCTCTTTGATAATTAAGCCAATAGGCTTTTTATTGTGGGCATCGCCCACTGATGCAAAACTGTCATGCAGCTGGTAAATTGTCTTATACTGGAACCGGGGAAAGTTGTCATGCACCCGTAAATTGTCATCTAGTTCCATAATTTTATAATAAAAAAATAAGATAAATATTTAATTTATTTATAAATAGTGCATGAAAATGAAAAGTTGTCACACACCCACAAATTGTCATCCAGTTCCATTAATTTCTAATAAAAAAAATAAGATAAACATTTAATTTATTTATAAATAGTGCCTGAAAATATGTTTTTAATAAAAGTTTATCATGAATATTAAAATTAAAATTAGCTTTTAGATTTGATTGGGATGTAAAACTCATTTATATAATTATAAAGTGTCTTATATTGCAAATGGTAAAAAACAAATATGAAAATAATGAGTGACTTCATTAATTCAATAATTTTCTTGAAATTAGAAACCAAAAAGTGCCTTATATCATAAAATTGTTAAACATCATAAAATTGTCTGATATCGGAAAAATGTCTGATCAAAAATAATTTTTGGTCAGTCACAACAAATTCTTCCTCGAGCTCTACGCCGTGTGGAGATTTTTGTCGATAGGTCACTGACGATTGGATATGTTTTTGGAGTTTTGGAGACCCACTCGCACTTGTAGTGCAAGGGATAAGCATGTTTCCTTGGTGAGCAGAAGTCATGCGGTTGATAGGTCTGGATTGGAAAATGATGACTTGAAGGATGAAAATGGAGAGCAGGAGAGAGGTAGGGTTTGGGTTCTAGCTTTGCAAGTTGACTATGGCAGATTGGAGAAAAGTGTAGTTTTGCCGCCAGGTGAAAGCTCAGAGAGGTTGGCAACCGTTGTGAAGAATTTTCATGTCCAGAGCATGGTAAAGAGGTTATTGTGGAGGAGATGAAGGCTCACAATGATCTTCTAAGAGAGATGTAATGGTAGAAGGCGATGACAAATTTCTTTAGAAGAGTGGACGTCGAGGTTGTGTCTGGCGGCTTGCGGTGTAAAAATGATTGCATAGATAGCAGAGGAAGTGAATGTAGTTGTGAATTTAGAAGTGAATGGTTCCCAATCTTTATATAAATACTTCAAACTTAGAGTCTGCTTTGAAATTGTCTCCATTTGTAAGGTATCACATTCATGGCTCAACTAAATTTGAGTCCATTTTTTATTTTTCTGTACAAATAATTTGGCTCATTGTTTAGGGAAAAATTCAATGACTTAATTTTTGTTCTTGTATGCAAATACCTTCATGCAAGTAGGGCTTGCTAGAGCTTGTCTCCGTTTGTAAGGTATTGCATTTGTGTCTCAAATAAATTTGAGTCCATTTTTTGGTTTTTTGTACAAATAATTTGGCTCAACACTTAGGAAAAACTAAATGACTTAATCTTTGTTCCTGTATGCAGATACCTTCATGCATATAGGTTTTGCTGGAGTTTTGACAGTGGATATTTGAGGGTTTGAATCTATATCTTTCCATTTTTTCAGGTATATCCTCACGCAAATATTTTATTCCATATCCACTATGCAATGCAAGTTACTATTATAATTTGATCTTTAAAATTTTTCTTGCGTTGCTCATGTATGAACTAATGGCTTCTATTATTACAAGTTTGAACCATTTTATGATTTTATAGTTCTAAAAGATGTTTCTCCTACAGGAATGTTCCCTATGAGTGGATTAATAAGGAAAAATCAAGCCAGAATTGTGTGAGGAAGGAAGGGGAGAAATTTTTGTTTCTAGGTGTTTCCTGGTGGAGGTATAATGTTTCCCATAGGAGTTAGTGAATATGTGGATCGAATGGAAGATTTGATTCTAGGAATGAAAGATGGTACTGTTCAAACTGCACTTGATAGTAGATGTGGGGTGCATAACATTCTCTCTTGTTTATCCAACTATATATTTATTGAAATAAAGTATAACTAGTTTCATAGATGGATTTAGTTTCATTTCATATCATCAAATGACATAGTCAAATAACATGCATATGAGCCATAAAGGGCCAGTACTAATCTTCCATCATGTTTAAGGCCTTCACACGAACAAAAGACTTGTGAAAATGCCTTGTATAAGATAAGTTTAGGGTACTAAAATATGGATCTAGAAGCATAATAATTGATTTTCACGGACTTAGGAAACATCTTATCTAATACTGGATTCATGGTCAGAAAGATAATGATGACATTAATTTTTTCATTAGTACACTTAGTGAAAAACATTGACAGAGATCATCATTACAAACATTACCAGCGGACTACAAGCATAATCGGCAGACAGCAAGCATACCCGACAGAACAAAAAGGTCACGAGAAAATGCTAAGTATGGAATTGACCGACGAACACTAACAAGTGTTGCACCGACGAAGTGAATAGGACATCACCGACAGGTCAATAACATAACATGAAGATCATCACCGACGATACAAGTTTTGAGAACAAAACTGACAGAGCAGAAAAGGCATACCCGACGAACAGTTCAAGAAAGGAACACCGACGACAAAGAAAACCGACTGTCAGTTAGAGAACCCGCAAAAAGTGGATCTGATTTTTACACGTCAGAGAAAGCATTATAATTCTATTTTTAGAGTTTTAATTTTTTTTAAATCATAACTTGAGGGTTAAGCAAGCTTTATGTAAATGTTTTAAAGCATCCTAATGGATCTAAAACATATCTAACTAAAGATCAAGGTCAAGTTGTAAACCTTGGATCTAGAGTTAACTTGTGAAGCATGAATCAAGAATAAAGCTAAAATCTAGTATAAATAGATGTTCAATCAATTGTGAATCATGAATTCATTATTGTTGATAGCCACGAAGAGCATCTAAGGAGCATAAGGAAAAATTCATGCAAAGTTTAGAAATAGATCACATCAATTATCAAGAACACACAGAGGCTATCGACGAGCAGACAGAGGTATTATTCAATCATGAAAAGATGATTACTCATACATAGGAAGCTTTATTGGATCTGTTATCAGCAATTAGAGATTGCATATATCATTAGATCAAAGACTTATGTAGTTGCATTCTAACAAGTGCATCACATCTAAAATCCTTTTGTAGAAGGTGGACTTAACCGTTCTTTACAAATATCTTAACAGAGTGCACACTTAACAGTGTTGATAAAGCTTTAAATGAAGTAGATCTTAACAGGTCTCCATTGTAATACTCCTAACAGGGTAGGTCATCAGAAGTGACCAATTGTAAGCCTTAACCAGCCCCTTCTTATTTGTAGATAGTGAAGTCTTGTGGGTAACAATCCCCACCACATTTTTTACTTCCTAATATGATTTTTCTACGATATCATATCTTGTGTCATGTGTTATCTATTTTCATGAATGTTTCTTGTATGGTTACATATTAAAGAACTTATGATATGATTGCATATACATAAAGAAATGTATAGTCAAAAAATGGAAGCACTTCCATTTTAGACTTGTTTAGCCTTCTGAGTGAGTGGTTTGGGGTCATGACAAGCACCTTGAATGAGTTCTTGATCTTGACATGGCTTCCCCCCTATTCTATCCTTCTTTCCACTCTTGTTTAGCCTAATTTCTACATTCTGAACTGTAGACTGGCGATTCTGGGCTTCAAGGTCAGGGTCGACCTTGTAGGTCTATGTTGAACTCGACCCTGACCTAGGTCTAGGTCGACCTCAACCCTGACCTAGGTCAAGGTTGACCTCGACCTTGACCCAGGGTTCAGATCCTGGGGTCTCACAGTTTTGGATGTTGGTCTTTGCAAAAAGTGTTTTCCCGCTTCCGGGTCGGCTGTTTCGGGTTTCAAAGCGTCGATTCCTAAATTATATTTAATATAGGTTCTCTCCTAGGGGTAAATGCTTTAATTTAAATTTAATTCTCCTATGTCAGCCTCCTTAGAAGATTGTGCCCTAGTTTCATATAAAAGGGAGCCTTTCTCCCTTCATTTTTTGTAAGTCTTCTAATCGTGATCAAGCATTCTCAAAACTATCTTGAAGGGTGATTCAAGAAAGCTAAGGAGAAATATTTCAAGAAAGCATTCATCCATTCAGGCATCTATTTTCATGAAGGAGTTCCATTGGAGGCCATTGAAGGATTCAAGCTACATAGTGCCCTTTTGGTGATCTCTCCATCCACCTTCTTCTAAGCCTATTCCAATTTCAAGAACCCATTCAAGACTTGGTGTTGGAGATCTACAAGAAAGAGATTGAAGACATCCTACCTTTCTACATTCTATATTCTGAAGCATACATGTGGATCCATGGATTCAAATCTGCCACAAGGACTTTTACAAGCGAGGTGAATTTGAGCATTTACTTTATCTATTTTTGCAATTTCAATTACATAAATTTGAGGTTAATTCCAAAACCAAGGTTTGACCAAGGAAAACCCCTCCCCCACAACAAACAAACCTCTTTTTCTTTCAGGTACAGGTTCAAAATAGCAGATTTGAGAACAGATTTGGATACCCTTTTCAGCTTTCTTTCAGACGACGTGAACAGATTCTCTGTCGGACCTGTGCAGGTCAGGGTCGACATTATTGGGTCAAGGTTGACATTTGTGGATTAAGGTCGACCTTTTTCATAAGATGACATTGGAACAGAAAAATATTTCTGGGTTTTGTTCATCTCTGTGTTCTGGTTCGGGATCAACTGTTAGTCTTTCCAGAAAAAGTCTACAGACCTCAGAAAACAACATTCTTTGATCTGCAATTTTGTAAGGTTAGTACATTTCTCCTATTTCTTCAATTACTATCATATATCATATTTATACATATAATTAACAGAATTTAAGATATCCTTCTTGTTATTCTCCTTTCCAAATAGTTGATTCATTTGTGCATTAGCCCTTCCTTTGGGTTGATCAACTTGGATCTTCCATTTGTGCATTTGGGAATAGAAGAGGAGCATCTTATCTTCTCCCTAATCACAATTGCAATATGCCATCAATACAATTAAATTAAATGTAAGGTAGGGTTAATTAATTTAACACACTTTAATCAAATCAAATAATAATTAACAATCAAACCACCTTATCGCTTTCCAACACCTTACATTTTGGTAACCCCTATTTTATATGTTACATTTTGGTGAACCCGCGATAGACAACTCTTTCTTTTTGGTGTTATATTTACATTATTTATGCTAGATCTTGCATGTTCTTAAATTCAATAGATCAAAATTTGGTGTTAGTTCATTTGCATTGTATTGGTGTATGAGCTTTACCACATCTAGTCCTACTTATAGTATCCCGATTAGAAGAATCCGTAGACTTACGGGTTCCTTTGATCCCGAGTCTTCCTCTCCTTTCCTTAGGATCCCAGATGATAATTTGATAACTCACGATTCCAATCCTCCTATGGAGCATAACTCTTCTCACTCATCTCATGATGAAGATGACGCTTTAAGAGTTCCTCCTGAACAAGTGCAAAACCTTTCAACTAAACTTGATAAAATGGGAAATTGGCTTATCCAAGAAAACCATAATCAA
>MU228138.1:3180159-3204648 GCA_018584345.1 Thuja plicata
CTTGTTCTCTAGATTGTAAGAAGTAACAGTTTGGCCCTACACAAAAGAACACGATGTCATTCTCATAGTGCATGCTTCATTTTTGATGTTATTGAAATCCCTAATATTGTGGAAGTAATAAAATTATTTTTATATTCATGGTAAATTCGGATAAGTACTAAAAGTGTTTACAAGGTTGTTGTTTATTTGTGTTAAGAGTTTTAATAGATTTTCACTTTTAGTTCTTGCTGTTCCAAATTTATTTACCACATGTGAGATGGGAAAATTGAACATCAATATACAATGAAATGGACTCGCTGATGGTGTTAGGGATAAACTTGCACAGTCCTTAAATTATCATGAATGAAATGATTCTTTACTAAATACTCCCAGGGCAATTGATGGAATAGATCCTTTCCTTACATGAATAAGGGTCTTTGATGTAGTGAAGGAGCAATCATGGAAGAAGTGGGACAATTACTATGTAAGTTCTTTTCCTTCCAAATGTATGCCATTTTTATGTGATTGCTGTTTGTTAGTTTTATACAGGGGTTTCTGGAAAACCATTTTAGTTTTTCCGAACATAGGTGCCTGGAAAACTATCTTGTTTTTCTCATAGCGCTCTTTGATTGGTTCCTTGGTGCAGAGTAGGCCATAGGCCTGCTATTTGACAATGGCTTACGACTAATGTGGAAAAGGTATTGCTGGATAACTTGAAAGCATTTGAGCAGAAACTTGCTGGTTTATTTGGTTGTGTGATAGACTATTCAAGCTTGTTATAACATCATTGTTTTAACTTTTGATGCTTATGGATAGTGAAGTTGATCAACAGTGTAAATTAGGGAGATAATGTTATCAGTTTGGTTTAGTCACATTTTGATTTTAGTCCAATGAGACAGCGAATTTATTATGATGAATCAATTTGATTATCATGTAAGCCCAAGATGGAGACTTAACCACACCAGCGGAGTCCCTTTCATTTATTTAGAGCACAAATTACATTATCAAATTAGTCCTTGTAAAGTCACCGAAAGGCACAGGGAATATATCGTCCTTGCTCAGTTCCTGTCTGTTATTGCAAGTTTTCATTGTTAGGATTAACAAGACAGAAATAACAATTACATGCAGAATAATAACCAATATCAGAGAATAAACCAAAATAGAAGAGAACACAAGACAAAGATTTAACATGGTTCACCCAATCCCTAGGCTACGTTCACCAAACAGCAAGTCCAATCTTTCTATTATCCAGTGATTACAATCTGATCGCAATACACAATCCCTTACAGCTCAATACCGCCATAAGAAGCAACTCGAAAAACAATACAAAAATACATAAAACCCTAACCCTAAGCCAATTTATACAATATTATGCCGCTTTAGGGTTAGAACATGTGGGCCTAGAAATTGGCCGAAATAAGCCTCAAATTTTTTTTTCTCAGGGGCTCCACCCCCGAACCCCCAGACTCGGGGGCTGCCGCCCCCAAATCCCACGCATTGCAGAAAGGTAAAACACTTTCCTGGATAGTACTTTCCTAATCAGTCACTACAATATAACATTCATAATATGTTTTACACTATTATTTTGTTGTATCTGATTGTCTTCTGTCGTCATAGTTAGCCTCACTATGTGAAGCATGTCTTCTTGTTTAAAACGAGATATACTCAAAAAGGTCTTGTGAGCACAAGTTTATTTCTTATAAGATTTTCATGATTTTCCAGTTGTGATGTATCTCATAATCATTTATACAAGCATTTAGGATCTTTTCCTTTTATCTCCCAGGGACTGGGATTTGTGGTTTCTTTAATTGTCTTATAAAGTTGTTTATTCTAGGAACACATTTTACCGTCATTTACAGTTGAATTGATCAAATCGAGTATATGATTTGTAAAGGATCTAAAAATAATGCTACTAACATCTAGCAGGTCTGCAACAGATCATACCAAGGAAGTTGGAAATGACAACATAAGGGCTTGTGCAAAAACTGTTTGACAAATAACACCTTCTAACCAAAAATATCAGGTGGAGCAGAGCTTGTATCATGAAGATGATGACAAACTAATACAGAGGGAATGTGTCATAACAAGCCTGCAATTGAGTGGCAACAACAGAACAGCGGCCCTTGAAACCAAGGGTTTTGAAAAGGGAAGACAAGCCATTGTGACTGCCACTATATAGACCTAACATATTGTTAACTGTAATTAAGGGCGATTGTCCTTGAATAGTCCAGCTAGAAGTAACTAGGTTAATACTTCGGTTGGTCCTCTATGATGGAGCTTACACTGTTAATAGAGAATTATATAATTAGACAACATAAATCATTGCAATGTACCTTTTTAACAGAAGTCCCATGCTTTAGAAGCCTATTCCTTTGATGAAGAGATAATTTAAATGTTTGCCTCTATCAAAAGATAAGAACTTCAAGTAACACAAGATGTAATAAATCCCCATTTCATGCAAGAAATATAATAAAGATGCAACTGCATTGCCCACCTAAATATCTGTGTTGCTTGGAGAGGTACCTATGCATATCTAGTATTATGGTCTATATACTTAATTCAAGTTTGAGAATTCTTTGACATTGTTGTTACCAAATTTTATCACTTGAGTTGTTTTGTAATTGTTATGGTACACTTGAATTAACAGGCAAAATATTGAAAAAACATAAATTTTAGGTTAGATTTTGTTGTCATAATTGGGATTATCTTTCGTAATAGAGCTTATATTTGATAAATGTGGAAATTGCAAATAGGAAGTTGAGACACCACTAAACATTATTTTGTTCAATAATCAAATAGATAATAATAATTTAATAGCTTATCCATATTAAAAAATGGTAAATATTTGTCCTATTTTCATTTGTCAAAATTGAATTATATTTAAGAATAGCCAGATGTTGATAAGGTTGTAATTTTAGTCAACTAAATGTGGAGAGTAGCATGCATTTATAGATAGAGCTAATATAGATAAAACATGTCAAAAGAGGGAAAAAATATAACTATACATAGAAAACCTTTTAAGATTGAAAAAGATACCATTCGCATGTAGTGACCTAATAACTTTCGTTAAAGAATGCAAAATGTTGTAGAAGCTTAAAATCAGGGCAACCTTTTATTAAAAAGAGGCAAAATACTATATCTTAGAATGAAAAGTGTTCACAATTGGTCTTTATTCTTCACAACACTTCAAGTCGTTTGAGTCCATAGCTAGAAGGATGCTAAACATTCATTGCAAATCGAGTGTGTGATATTCTTATATAGTGTCAAAAAATGTAATAACATTTTTATGTTTTTGATAATAAAGCAGCCAAAGCAAGAGGGCTGATCCGTTACAAGAAAACTGGCAAAAAACTTTTAACCACTTACAACACAACCAGCCACAGCCCACCCTCACCCAAAAATGTAATACCATTTTTATGTTGTTTTTTAATCTAGTATTTCTTTTACTATTAGTATAATTTTAAATTTCCTTTGAACTAAAATTTCATGGGAAATCCTTTCAAAGAATTTGAATCAAATAATAGCTCTCACGTTAAGAGGATTTTTGCTAGACTCGAAATCCTACAACAAATTCTTATAACTTAGCCTTCTCAAGTAGGATGCCATTTTATATTCTCCTAGAATCTTCTTCAACTTTTATTTCCATTTAAAGGATAGTGTTATTTGAAAAAGTTTATCGCCTATTGAAAAATTACCCTTATGTTCCAACAATTCATCTTTATCAAATAATACGAAAACACACATGCAAATATGTTAAGACATCTTCTTGTATAAAAAATCAATTTTTGTATTATTTCTTATAGATGAGAATTGCATCAATAACAAGTAAATTTGTATATACACACTTGTAAGCAAAACGCACCCCCTTCAACCAAGAACTTTATTATTGTTTATTACTATTCATAAGTTTTCCCAATCTTGCAAATAATTAGCAATTTTATAATGCCAAAATAGTAACTTGTCCATTTTGTCCCCAAGCTATTATTTTGTTGTTGAATTGATCTCCTTTTCTTCAACTATTATTGTTTAGGATTGAACTCAATTCTAATAGTTGATGTATTTAACAAATTGAACCAAATTTAATTAATCTTAGATTATATCTCATAACTAGGGGAATTTGGTACCACACAAACTTAATTTGAAACTCCAACATTCTAAAATGGGGTATCAATCTATTATTTTTCCTTATTTATATTTTCTTTCCGCTCAAAATATATTGTTATTTGAAAAGGCTTGTTTCCTCAACAAAATTTCTCATTGATTCTCAAAAAATATGAAAGCATGCTTTTATTTTAATCCAATGCCTCTATATATTTTAATATAACTATTTGAAGAGCAACACACATCTTCTCAATAGCAAGACCATCACATAATTTGACAGCTTCCTTCAAATAATTTGGTTCTAATACTAGCCATAGAAAAATTCATAGTGATCCCCTAATCATACATAAAACAAGCATGGAATCTGAACAAGTCCCAACTAGCTAAGTGTTCCAGTTTTAATATTGAAAACTTCCCTCACAACCTAATTTATCTTAAAATTCTACCTCCTATCCAAATTTAGGCAAGACTTAATCTAAACTATAGTTTGAAATGACTTGAATCCAAATTTTTTAGTTTAACACTATTGTGTAGAAATCTATAGTTGAGGCCAAAACTCAATTTCTAGCATGGAAGATTATTCATTATAAAATTTCTCTGGGTGAACGTCTCACCTTTCTTCCCAATCAATCCACCAAATATCCCTACTATCACAAGTTGGAAACCATAAAACATGCTTTTTGGACTTGCAAGCATTCTCAACAAATTTGGCAAGCAATCATGACTCTTATTCTACCCATATTTAACAAAAAATTAAAATGGAAATTAACTCTTCTAGTGTTGCACTATTCATAGAATATAATCTTAGAATCCTTTCATCAATGTATCATTTTATACATTTGGATGCTTCAATGGAAATCTATATTTTCTAGTGCTTATCCTCCAATTGAAGTGATTATGCATAGTTTATTCTCTAATATTAATCCGCAATAGGCAATTCTTGCTAAAGCCTTAAAGGAGAAGCGTATCACCAATTCAGAG
Organism: Thuja plicata; assembly: GCA_018584345.1. Taxonomy (NCBI): domain Eukaryota; kingdom Viridiplantae; phylum Streptophyta; class Pinopsida; order Cupressales; family Cupressaceae; genus Thuja; species Thuja plicata. The sequence goes on from MU228138.1 coordinate 3,185,221, forward strand.
CTTTAGACTCAAATATCTATTGTATAAAGATCAACATGGATCTTTGCTCTCAATGTTTAATTATCATTATAGAAGATCGCGTGCTTTGCGCTCTTGGAGAAAAGTGACACTTTCTCATATCGTAATTTATTTCTCACCGAAATCTATTTTTTGCGTTTGTCTTGGTGATTTGCTATTCTATGTAATGCTTATTTGTATCTAACCCGAGTTGTCTTTTTTAAGTTTTTTGAACTAGAAGTGCTTCCTTTAGGCATTTTCTTGTACACTATTTTTTCCTATTATTAATATTGTATTTTTTCCAAAAAAAAAAAAATCAATTATATAGAGGCTCACAAAGTAGATGGGATGTACAACATTAAATCACATGCCACAAATATTAATTGAACTACACAATATCAACTACATTACCCACCAATGGTATTAAATAAGGTTCATGATATTTTATAGAAGAAATATTTTCTTTGTGACCATTCTAATGTATTAAAGTATCAAGGAAATTACATATGTGTCTCTCCTTATGATGAGGGTAGAAAATTACAAATCTTTCTATATAAGCTAAGTCAATGTGCACAATATTAAATGAAACACGTCTGAAAAAATGTATAGATAAATTATGCATAGGTAATGAACCCAATAGCAAATATTTCTTTTAGAAAACACAAAAAAACTAAACACAAAAAATAAAATTAGAACTGGGTTCAAAGTTGATAAAATAAATAAAAGAAGAAAATCTAAACAATAATTTATTTGACTAAAGAACTTTTAAACATTTCATGAAGTTAAATGGTGAAAATATATAAATAAATTTTAGTTTCCTACCCTCTTAATTATTGTTCAATAAAGTCTCACTTGTCATCATAATGAAAAGCTTATTGAAATTTAAAAATTATATCCACTTACTGTCTGTTGTTAAGGTAGATCGAAACCTAAACCAACTACTAAAAAATCTAAAATAAAACATTAAAATAGAGATAATACGAAAATTATACTCTGACTTACATAAGGTCAAGATTTTCCTACTTAACAACTTTCATCTTAATTTTTTAACATAAATATTGGTGTCCATTCCCTAATAATACTGTGTTTCTTTCTTCTTTTTATTCTAGCTCTTCTTTGTGTTATTGCAACTTCACTAGCTCTCTTGTCTAACTACTAGTTAGTGAACTATTTTCGCAAATTTATTTCTTCCTCTTTTTCTATTACTTATAAAATAGACAACCTCCTTTGTTTCCCTTACAAAAAAAAATATTATATTATTTTTTTATTGTGAGTGGTCAAAAGTAGAATTTTAGTTTAAAATGTTGACTTTAATGTCCCACATAGGCCAAAAAGTGGGGCATACTACTGTGGGATAAACTTTTATGAAATATCATAAGCATTTCTATATTATTTTCATATGTTTCATCATTGGAAATAGGAGTTGAGGGCACCTCCTCTACATAATCCTCAATAAAATGTGTATGTTATTTCTCAAACCCTAAGTATAAGGGTGCCCGAGTCACTTTCTATTCTTTGGCAATATTTTAGATTTCTCATATTGACATGCCTTCATTCATTCCTCATATTGCTACTTTTCCCACCCTTTTCATTTTATAAATTCTTAGGATTTCTTCTACCTTGGTGTCATTTCCCTTGGTTCTCTAATCCCTTGTCCTTCTAGCATCATATATCTCCTAAAATTGATCCTTACTCCCTCCTACATAAGGCATCTTTGAAGCTAAATCCCTGCTCCTTCTAGCATTACACATCTCCAATTTCTAATCCCTATTGTCCTATCACATTTCCAATAAAAAATTGGGTATAATTGCATCTCATTGAATCTTGGCATCCCTACACCCCATTCTTTGAATCCTTGACTATAAGACCTTGAAAGATTATAATTTCAACATACCAAATGGATATATATCTAAGTAACATCCCAAACTTGATTTCTTGGATTATCTCCCCATTACATCCTATGGATATGCATTTCCTTGGACCCTTGCCTTCACACATTCTTAGCTTAGACCCCTACCTCTTAAAAAAAAATTTCACCTATCACTATGGCCAATTAGGGACACCATTAATGGAAATCAAATTGAATGTGATGAATTGGCATGGCAAACTTTTGAATTCCTATCATCATGTGTTCCTTACTATGCCTTCAACCTCCATATAAGGTTGATATCTTCATTATTTTGGATTGTTTTTTGACAAATTTATCAAAAAACCCTAACCTACTTTGAGCCCCCAACTTTTAGCTATTATATTTGACGATAAAAACCCTTAGGTTTGAGAGATTAGCAAATGGAGCACCATTGGTTTTCTGCAATTTGGAGGATGAAAATCCTTTGGATTCTAAAGGGTAGATTCATACAAAGGTCACATATGTACTTCAAGATAAATATTATTAGTAATTTGGAAGAGTTTACCATTTGTCTATTTATATAGTATATTTATAATTATTGTAGTTTAAATTTTTTTTATAAATTTATTTGAATTAGATATTATTTCTCCTTAAATGTACAAATCTATTATATATTTTGTCCTTGTATTTGTATTATTTATATTTTTAAAATTGTGTGTAATCAAGATTTGAGCATTTTATATGAAAATTTTGGACATGGATCATTGCAGTGTATATGCTTGTATAAAAATCTAGAGGCAAAGTTACTCACTCTTATACATATGTGACATAATTTTTCACTAAAATAGTCAACAATAACCCACATGAAGCTAATTTGTACTAGCTTCATTAGTCCTAACATATAATTAAGAAGTTGTGGTTAATTTTTCTTTTTTTTTAAACAAACAATTTTATGGGTGAAGTGCTAGGATGATCCTAAGGATGACATTAGGGATTTTTAAGGAACATAGTTCAATGATTTTAACATAAGAAGGTAATGAAATGTACATTAGTTTATTATTGCCAATAGTTTTGGGATCTACCATAGGTTGGGTAATCTAATGTATGGTGTTGGGGATTATTTGGTTAAAAGATGAAAGTATCATATACCATATGTATCCCCGAGGCATAAGTTATGATCCATAACAATATCTTCTTTGTAGGAATTTGTACAAGAGTAACTAACCTTGGTGCTTTCTTTATGAATATTAAAGTCAAGGGGTCAAGGGCACATACATGAATCCAAAGTGGTAAATACCTCAAAAAAAGGAAATAAAGCTTCTTTAACCTTTTTTATATCTAAAAATTTCAAATGATTTAAGTCATATGTTCTAATGTCACATAAAATTTATTTTTGACGAAGGGAACTCCCCTTAGACACACTCACAACACGTTCTTTGATAGCATTGATGCAAGGCTACTCCTTCCAACAACAACAACAACAACAACAACACATAAAATGCAAGAGAAAATTCACGCCTCTTATTACTCCAATACAATAAAGAAATAGAATATTCCAAACTTCACAAAATATTAGGAAACTTGGATCACAAATTTGCAAGTTGGAGCTACAAGCTTTGCTACTTAATCTCTTTATTGGACTAGACTCAACTCCATTTTGAATGATCCACTCAAATATAGATGATGAAACAACTAGCTTCAACATCAATTTATAGTTCTCTTGTGCCTCTTAGAAATCCCATGCATCCTATTGATGTGCAACACATGACTATCAAGAAAAAACAACACATAGCTAATCGACGACTCTTCAACTTCCTCAAGTGGGTGCCTAAGGTGGTGCCTCTTCAGTTTTCCAAAGTGGGTGCCCAAGGATGTGTCTTTCCCCATTCTTATTTGGAACCACCAAGACATGTGTATGCATGACTCTTCCCATTCCTCAAGTGGATCCTAAAATGGCGAATCAATCTATTTTCCCTTATAATTATTTCTAAAATTCACCCCTCATGAAAATTACAATTGCCATTTGACATAGGCTATGAATATTAAATAATTCAACCCCCTATGTCCTCTTGGACACTTTCCTGGGTGTATGGAGACTTATAGTAGCTTTCATTAAATTTATTTTCCTAATCATAACTGAATCAAGAATAAAAATTATTTTTGGATGATGCAAGATTTCCCTACTACCAACTACCAACCATGGATGCTTCTGCTTCAAGTTTAAGAAATGAGTTCAAAAGGATGATCCCTTCACCTCCTGTGCCTCAATAATAAGGTAAAGAGATTGGAGGAAGAAAATACCACAATGTTAAGAGCTAATGAGAAATTAAACAAGGATACAAGGTGCACCTTTATAATTTTAAGGAAAAGATGAGTTATTTTTAGACTTATATTACTTTCCTCAATTCATGTTGGCTAATAGGGTGAAGTGGTTGTAAATTTGTTTATGCAATCATTTATTTTTAAGTAATTAATGATCATTTTCCTTTAATCATTACACTCTATTAAATTTTTTTTAATGTTTGGATAATAAATTTTATTTAATAATTGAAAAATAAAAATGTTATTAATTAACTATTTGATCTAAATTATGAATCAGATTACAATGCCTGGTGTGATACCTGCGGTATTGTCAAGTTCAATATAAAAATTAGAAGATTAACAACATAATTGCAAGCCAAAAAGTGATCCATTCTATTCAAAATTAGAGTTTATGCAAAGTTGATGGATCCCAAGGGTCACTAGATCCTCTTGGAAACAAAATGAAGAGTCCTCATAATGTTTATTACAAATAAACTAAAAACTTCCAAAAATATAAAAAAACTATATATAAAAACAGGCCCACTTGGAGAAGGCACAACTTTCTAGTCCTAGCTCCGAAATGCAAACCGTTTACTCCGTTGGAAAGGTATTCAAAAAATCTCGAACTAAATTTGGGTGGTTAGGAAGATAGGCCCCAAAATTCCCTAAAGACCTTCAAAAATGCAGTTTATTGAAACATAGAAAATACCAATAAATTTAATTTCAGTATTTTCCCAATTCCATCCTGATCACTATTAATGTAAATAGGGTGTTTTACCTAACTAGATCCTATTCACATATGTTCACATGCTATGTTTACTCAATGATTTATGAATCGCTCTAGAAGTCACTAGTACACATGTGATCTTATCTTTAGTTGTCTCATGACATAGCATTAAGACATTAGCCACAATATTATATTTTCTTATCTCTCAACCTTGTCTATAAAAGAAAGGCCTCATATGTGCATTATGTACTTCTTTTGGTATCACTGACAAATTATTGATTATCATGCCATTATTGCTTCATAATCAATAAATTTTCTTCATTGTCTATTCTCTTTTGGAAGGCTATCTTTGGTTTTGTAGGTGATCTTTGGGTAATAGAGCTCATCATAAACTCTTATATGGTATCAGAGCTTCAAATATGTAAACATCTTCTTAGATCTAGGATTGATTCAAACATGTGATTTTATAGGTGTGTTTTATGGAAAAGGATCTTGCCATTCAATATAAAAACACACCAATCCATGTTTCATATAAACCACTTTAAATTTTGGAGCGAGAAAAATTGGCCATTTTTAGGGGTCTTTTTGTACAATTATACAAAATTCGTACATTCTATATTTATCCATATGTACGAAACAACACAATTTGTAGAGATTTGAAAATAGTTGCACATATTAGTATACTTGCAACATATTCCAGGAGAATATTTGTTGTGCACAAAAATAATATTTATGCAATCATATAGATAATACAACACTTCTATCATTTTTTAGGAGGTATGATCACAATTTTTTTATTAATTTATTTTTATTTAAGTTAGTACTTGTAGGTTTTTCACATGTTCATGGGGGCTTTTAGTTCCTAATAATTAATAGCTCTGAAAGGAATTAACTCCTAGCCACTAGAGCCAATGGTTTGCATGAATGATTATCACAAAGCTCTACCTCCACCTCATTCTACATCCTAAAGACCTTTTGGGCACAATCAAATAACCACCAACATAGTGACCTTGGCCCTCTTTACTTGCATAAGGAGGATTTAGGAAACATAACTTTCTACTTAGCTACCATATATTTTTACTTCTTATAGTCATTAGAAATTTGGTTTTGTGTAATTTTTAGTAGTGTAGATATATTTATTAAAATTTTCTCCTAGTACATTTTACTTATGATTGAAAACTAGAATTCCTTTTTTTATAGATCTTAGAATGTTTTTCCTATTTATCCAATTGTCATGATTCTTGAAACATTAGAATGGTATTGAGAATCTCTTTGAATCTATCAACAAACCTTTTCTAGATTCAATAGGTTAGGTGTCTCTTATTCAAATTTTCTCATGTATCACACTTTGATTAGTAACTTTGATTTCTTGACACCTCGAGAAGTTATGCCTTTTTTTGGGGCTTCACTTTTAGTACCGATTTAGATAGAAAGTTTCATATTTTTTTTTGTAGAATTTTTAAATTTATATATTCTTATAACTCTCACGTTAGATTCAAATCCATTTGAGTTTCTCACTCCTCATAATTATCATACATGGAAATTCAAAATGAAATTACTACTCCTTTCCAAGGGTATATGGTCTAATTTGGATAAGCATAAACTTGAAATTAGTAAGAAATAGCTGAGATTTTATCATAGGAATAAATGCGATGAGACTATGGGCTTGCTTACATTGCATTTTTTTTAACTTTTTCCACATTGATGAGTGCATTACACCAAACAAGACATGGGACAAATGTAATTTACATTTAATGAATTTTGTTCTTTATGATGACATGTAACTGATTGAATGTTTGAAGATGTTAAGTTGATCACCGAAATGTAGAAAGATAATGCAAGACATTAAATCAGTTAATGGATTGTATTGTCATTGATGTCAACTTGATATAATCTGATCAGTTATATTCAAAGTGTCAAAGACTTCAGAGAATCAGAGAGTTAAATATTATTTTTTCAGTAATGCATAAAAGACAAGCATTCACTAAATGACTACAAACACTGACGGCTAGTGGAACCCGACGGATAGAGATCACCAGAAGTTAAGTCACAGTGATGATCGAGAAAAGAACCCGACGAACATTACCGAGGAGAAGAATCAAAAGCATACCCGACAACCAAAATTACTGTGTAACCCGACGGACAGACAAGCCCGAAGGACAGACAACCCCGACGAACATACAACCCCGACGGAGAAGCCTGAGGATAATTGAAGTGTTGATCGAAGCTATCAAAGAGTTAAAACAAAAAGTTAACTAGAGTTCAGAAATGAAAAAATATCTAGTTGGTAGAGCTAAATATAGACTTAACTAGTAGTTATCATTATTTTCATCAACAAGATAAAGCCAGAGATAAGTAAAGGATTTAATTTTTTGGTCTAGTTGGCAAGAAGATTTCTACGAGATAAAACAAGAGTTTTGATTTATATCAGATTGGCGAGAATTATGGATCATGCCAAGATCAATAAAGTCAAGAACCTAGAAACAGTGATATCATGTCTATAAAGAGACAGCTTAATTCATTACGAATTAAGAAAGGGGAGTGAATAGAAAAGAGGACGTTGAAGAGAAACTAATGAAGAACAACTTCATGTAGTCCTGATCAATCAAGTTGAGGAAAGAGCTAAGAAATTTCTACAGACACTGAGCAACAGAGGAACACAACATCACTAAGTAGAAAGTGGAGCAAAGGTATTGAAAAGATATATTGATCAGAAAGAGCTTAAAATAGATCTGAAAATATGCAAGTCTAAGTTGTATGTATGAACAGATCAGTTACTGTTTTAGTTTAACCATTGATACATAAAGTCTCTTAACTGAGGAGGATTTAAAGATCCTTTCTATATTGAGATACATCCCAAGGAGTATCAAAAAGTTTGATCATGAAGATAGCATGAGATGCCATATACCATTTGACAAACTACAGTGGGTTTGGTCATAGAAGGTAGCACAAAGATGCCCAATATCAAGTGACAAACTATTCTACTATACCCTCTAACAAGGTCACACCTAACAATGTGTTTGTAACCTTTAATAGGGTTGGCTCTTCATCGAGATCACTTCATAAGAGTGAAAATTTTGGGTTACCGGTCCCAAATGGTTTTTTCCCTTAAACAGGTTTTCATGTTAAAAATCGATGTGTCAATGTGTTTATGAGTCATTAATTTAGCATTTTTCATTACACATAATTAATCTAGATTGATCAGTATACCCTAAGTAATTTACTATTTTTTGGTAAATGAAAGACTATTATTCAGTAAACTAAAAGAATAAGGTTTAATAGAGCATTCCGAGCACTATTAATTTGATAAGTATATTTGAAGGCATTCATCTTATAGGACTGCAGATAACTAGAGGCTTAATATTGTGGTACTAAGTTTTCTGGTTGATTAATTGGAATATTTTTGAGGCCACTGATTCACCCCCCCTCTCAGTTATTTCTAACAATTGGTATCAGATCTTGTGTTCTTAGAAAGGGAGTTTAACAGCTCAAGCAAAAGATCACAAGATGAATAGACAAGATGTGCCCAAGTTGAATAAAGACAACTTTGCATCATGGCAACAGAATAAGATTCCACTTATCAGGTATTGGTAATGATGTTACTCAACACCTTGATACTGAATATGTGTTGCCTACAGGACCTCACACTCTTGAGAAATTAAGAGAAAAGCATGAGAATAATTGCATGATGATAGAACTTACTTCCTCACTCTCTGATGCTGAGTTTGAAGATGTCAAAACCTGCACCTCTGCAAAGAAAATGTGGGATAAATTGAAGCTAGTGCATGGAGGATATGGTAATGTACTAAGAACCAAGGCATAAAGCCTAAGAGGGAGGTTTGATGATCTAAGGATGAAAGAAGGAGAAAATATCACTCAGTATAGCTGCAGAGTCAAAGAGGTAGTCAATGCTATCCGAGGAGTTGGAGGTGTACTTGAAGAGGAGATAGTGGTAAGTAAAATATTAAGAACCTTACTACCTATATATTCTATTAGAGTTTCTGCTATACAAGAAATGAGAGCAGTTGCAAACAATGTAAAACTACTCTAGATAGTCTGATTGGTAGACTGATTTCATTTGAGATGAATAACTTTGATAATAGCGTCTTACAATCTATAGAGTCTACATTCAAATCTTCTTTGAAAATAAGTAAATCAAGTCATAGAAACTCTGTTAGAAATGATAGTGAAAGTGATAATGACGATCAAAATCCTGATGAGATTGAAGCACTATTGGAAAGAAGATTGCAGAGAGGCAAACATAAATACAAAGGTAAATGACCACTTGTATGTTTTAATTGTAAAGAGGTTAGACACTTTGCTGCAAGATGTCCTAACAGAAGAAAATATGACATAAGTAATGTCATATCATATGAGAAGAATTTTGATAGAGGTGATAAAAGAGATTACCGAAGCAACTAACAATCTTGATGCTAAAAAACATACACAATCTAAGCCAGAAATTCAACTCTAAACTAACAATCTGGCAAAAGAGATACCCGAGACTACAAGGACAAAGGGAAGAAATATTGTTACCTAGATGAGAACAGAGCTGATGACACTGACACCGAATTTGAAGAAGACATTGAGATGGTATTTGTAGCCATGAAGGATGACTCGGATGGAGAATAAGAAAGGTATGAAACTACACTTATATCTAAGGTTAGTAGAATGATGTCTGGATCATAGATAGTGACTGCACTCACCACATGACCGGTGATAAGAAATTTTTTGAAAATTTTAAATACTATAATGGTGGTTCAGTAAGAATGGGTAATGACACACCTTGTCCAGTTGAAGGTAAAGGAACTGGTGAACAGAAAAAGGTAACCTTTTCTATCTTGATGACATTAACACCACTTGTTTGATGGCTAGAAACAAAGACATATGGTTGTGGCATAAAATATTGTGTCATGTGAACTTTGAGACCATGATAAAGATAAGAAATAAAAGAAAAGTTAGAGGCTTACCAAGCATGACTAAGCCTGAGCATATCATGTGCAAGAATTGTAAAAAAGGTAAGATGCCAAAGTCTAGTTTCAAGAGTAAAGCCCATACATCTAATGCAGTTCTAGAATTAGTCCACACTTATCTATGTGGACCCATGAGGACAAAGAGTTACTATGGAGATAAGTATTTCATTCTATTTGTTGATGATTATTCTAGAATGATGACAATTATGTTTTAAAAGATAAATCAGAAGCATTCAAGATGTTTAAATGGTAGAAGGCTATGGTAGAAAAAAAAAGTGGTAAGGAACTAAAATGCTTAAGGTCAGATAGAGGAGAGGAATTTACTTCAGATGAATTCGCTAACTATTGCAATGAGCATGAAATTAAAATACAAGTTTCTACACCAAGGACACCATAACAAAATAGAATTGTTGAGACAAGAAACAAATCAATTGTTGACTGTGCAAGAACATTGTTGATTGAGAAAAATCATCACTAAAAATTTCTGGAGGGAAGCTGTCAGTACTACTGTCTACACATTAAACAGATTACAATTGAAGAAAGACACAAAGAAGACACCCTATGAGCTTTGGTATGGTCATACACCCATTGTAAGTTACTTCAGAATCTTTGGTAGTCAATGTTATATTTTGAAGGATGATAGAAATGGAAAACTTGACTCCAAATGTGAAGAAGGTATCTTCCTAGGATATTCAACCAAAAGCAAGGCTTATAAATGTCTTAACAAGTCATCTAATAAGATCATTGAAAGTGCAAATGTGAAAATAGATGAATTTGCAGAAAATAATGATAAGGAAAGCAGAAAAGAGATAGAGGACTAAAACAGGTTTGTTTATACTGAAGAACCTAACACTCTACCCGAGCAACAGTGTATCACTCCCGAGAAACAAAATATTGCACCCGAGCATCAGGCTACAATTACCGAAAATCAGGAAAATCCTCAAGATGATGTTTCGAGTGATGGAGATCAGAATGAAGGTCAAGAGAATGATCAGAATAATGAACAATGAGTTGAACCAAAACTTGCCAAGTATGTCAGAAGACATAATCCACAAAATCAGATCATAGGATACAAGAAGGCTGGAATAAGAACAAGAAGTAAGTCACTAAAAACTAGATGTTTACTTTGTAATTATGAGCCTAAATCTGTTAATAATGCACATGAAAATGAGGAATGGGTCAGTGCTATGAATGAAGAAAAAGAACAGATAGAGAAGAACAATACATGGACACTAGTACCAAGACCAGATGACAAGAATGTTATCGGTACCAAATGGATATTCAGAAGCAAGCTGGATGAGAATGGAGAAGTCACTAGAAAAAAATCAAGATTAGTATGCAAGGGAAATGCACAAGAAGAAGGTATTGATTATGGTGAAACCTTTGCACCCGTTGCTAGACTAGATGGATTTAGAATATTACTTGCTTATGCTGCATTCAAAGGATTCAAGGTATACCAGATGGATGTCAAATCTGCATTCCTAAATGGAATACTTGAAGAAGAGGTATACATTGAACAACTAGAATGGTTTGTTGATCCAGACAAGAGAAAAATGGCATGTAGACTACATAAAGCCTTGTATGTATTGAAACAAGCACCTAGAGCCTGGTATGAAATTCTTCACTCCTATCTCATTAACATTGAATTTATAAGAACAAGTGAAAATAAAAATCTGTAATTAAAAGAAGATACCGATGGTAATATTCTTATTGCTGAAATTTTTGTTGATGATATCATTTTTGGGGGAAATGAAATGTTATGCAAATCCTTTGCTAATGAAATGAGCAAAGAGTTTGAAATGTCTATGTTTCAGGAGATCAAATTCTTTCTTCATCTGCAAATTCTTCAACGAGATGCAGGCATATATATCACTCAGTCCAAATACATCAAGGAAGTGTTGAAGATATTCATGATGGATGATTCCAAACAAGTTGGAACACCTATGGCTACTGGATGTAAGATGACAAAAGAAGACAAATCAAATGAGGTAAATCAAACCTTGTATAGATCAATGACTAGAAAACTAATTGGTGCAGGGCGCCTCCCTTTTTGTTGTGTTTGGTGTGATTTAGGGTTAGGTTAGGTGTTTAGGATGAGTTACAATAACATCCACTAGGGTGGATCCAATTTGAGGTCATTTCCATGTTTGTAAGAGCCAAATGATCTCATGGAGGATATTATGGTCATTTTGACCTAGAAAGACAAAATGTGTTATTTTCATGTACCTTGGGGTTAGAATGTGTTTGAGGACCCTAAATGTCCTAATTATGGGCATAGAAGTCAACCATGACCATCAAGTTGACAAAAGAAGTCAAAATGCACAAAATGTAAAGGTTGCTAGCAACATTGAAAAGTTGATCGAGCAACTTTTGCAACTTCTTGACAAGAAGTTGCAAAATAAAGTTAGAGCGGTTGTAACTGATCATGCTTGGTATATGAGCTTGAATTTGATGTTTTTGAAAGGTTAATGAAGTTTTGATTTGCAGAACTTTTTTTTGGTACTTCTGTACGGATGCTTGTGACTATGTTCTTGTGATTCACAAAGCTTTCTACATTATGTACGGTTGTGTATAGATTGGGAGAGGAGATCGAACCCCATGGGGGTGTAGAGTTTTAAAATAGATTTATTTTTCATACTTTAGGTTTCTTTGAAGTTATAGGAGTAGAGAGTTACATTAATTTTAAAGTTACTGGTCTGTAAGTGACATTCACAGTATTACAGAGTTAGAAATGGCTCTAACCTAAGAACCCACTGGTGGAATTTACTGAAACCATGGGGGAAGTAGGGTTAGATTCTGTAAATAGGGTTTTTTTTTTCATTTTGGTTGTTGCAAAGGATTTCCTAGACCAAATGTGAAGCCCTATGGCTGACTATTGAATACAGGTGAGCCTGGACAAGGTCAAGATGGATGTGGTTTGAGCACCCATGATCTTGGGGAAAATACTTGGAGGAATTTTTAGAAGCCCTAGGTAGTCTCCTTGAAGGATTCAAAGGTGGGAGGAGGTGAAACAAAATTTAGAGATCAATTTGGTGACAATTGGTCAAGACTGCTCCAGAGGCCTAATTAATAGGCTGAAAACTAGGGCCTGATAAAAACTAGGGTTGTGGGTGCATCCAGAAGCTAGGATTTTGGATTATGATAGGGTTTTTGGATACCTTAAATATTTTCAAGGTCTCATGTGGGGTTGTTTGGAGATTGTGAGAGCTTAAGGCAAAAAATAGTGAATTTTGACCTACTAGGAAACAAGCCAATTTGGCCTCCTAGTGAAATTGATACCAATTAGATTGGTAAAGTATCCATAAGTGTGGGAAAGGGTTATAAATATATTTGGATGGGAAAAGAACATATAAGAGAGCCTAAGTGGATGTATGGGAAGATCCTAAGAAAGGGTTTGGGATTCTAGGAGAAAATCTAGTGAAGAAGCCCAGGTAATTGAAGAGCTAGTTGGACTAGTTAGACCTAGAAGTGTTGGAAGCTTCAACAAATGAACTATACCTTGGAGGAGAAGTTGATAGTGAGGATCTTGGAGATCAATATTTAAGAAGAACACAAGGAAAGATAACCATTAGATGGTTAGGAGAGATTAGGAGTCCTTTGGGGGAAAGAAATCACTAGAGCCCTAAACCCTCTGCATCAGAGCCATAACTTAACAGTTTGGTGTATTTTTGAAGAGGTAGGAAACCACGAGGTTGAAAACATGCCACCTAAGGCAATGAGTAAGGATTAAATAGTGGAATTGTGCCAAGAACTATTGGAAAAAGCTAACTTGACAGAGACAAAGAGTAAAAATAAGATCACTGAATGGGGAGATGAGAGTGATGAAGATTATGAAAGTCAGTTAGAAGAGACATCTAAAAAAGGTAAATAACCAGAGATGGATAAAGATAAAAAGGTATTCTTGGATGCCTTTAAGTCCATTAACAAGGATAGTATGGAACACATACCTTACTACTATGAAATCTTGAATGGTGAAGAGTAGCTGGATTGGCTAGAGGCCATAGACAACCAATTTGATTACAAGGAAGTTTCAAAGGAGAAGAGGGTCAGCTATGCCAAGGATAGACTCAAAGGATATGCATTGGTGTGGTGGAACATGATGCAAGATGATAGGGTAACAAGTGGAAAGAAGAAGATTGTTTCTTGGAAGAGGATGAAGATCACATTGAGGGAACAATTCTTGCCTAATGACTATGAGATACAAATGTATCAAAAAATGCAGAATTTGAGACAAAAGGAGATGACAGTGAGTGCGTACACTGAGGAGTTCCACAAACTGAGCCTAAGGTATAGAAGACAAGAAGAATAAATAGAGAAGGTAGCAAGGTATCTCAATGGCTTAAGATAAGGTATACAAGATGAAATTAGCATGATGGCTCCTGACAGTATGCATAAGTATTTTCAGTTATCCTTGAGAGAAAATGATAAGGCTAGAAGGAGGAATGAAGTCCATCAAAGAGGAAGGGGTGGTAACAACAACAGAGGATTCAGAGGCAAGAGTAACTTTAGTAGAGGGAAAATACCAAATAGACTAGAGGAGAACCAGTCCATGGATAATAGTGGGGACAATCAATTCAGAGGATCATTCCAAAGAGGGGGATACTGAGGAAGAGGACCACCAAGAGGAAGGTTCCAGTCCCAAGGAAGATCAAATTCAGTCTTCACTGGCAGATGTTATAACTGCAATCAAGTGGGTCACACATTGGGTAGATGTCCTGAAGAGGCTACCTCATCTTCTATGAGAGATAGAAGGAATTAATTGGTACAAGAAGATGATACACAAAGTGTTACTTCTCCCATTTCCAAGGTAGGGCTAGTAATGGATGGAGAGAATCTAATGCTAAGAAGAACTTTGTTGAAGCTTCCTAGTACTATAGAGCCGCCTCAAAGAAAGAATTTGTTTAAGACAACTTTTAGGTCTCATGGGAAGATTTGCAAGGTGATAGTGGACTCTGGACCCACTAAGAATATAGTGTCTACAGAGATGGTGGACAAACTGAAATTAAGAAGGATACCCCATACCACTCCCTACAAGGTTTCATGGTTAAACAAGGGACAACAAATAGTGGTGGATGAACAAACCATGGTGGAGTTTGAAATAGGTGAGTATAAGGAAAAGGTTCTATGTGACATATTGCCCATGGATGCATGCCATATTCTTTTAGGATGTCCATGGAAATATGATGTGAAGGCTATTCATGATGGGGAAAAGAACAATTATGTAATCACCAAGTCAGGGAAGAAGTTTCAAATGGATCCATTGCAGGAACCTAATGAAGAGAAGCATGTGGGAACCAGTGTGATGCTCTTAAGTGGAAAAGAGTTTCTAAATGCTATGAAGAAGGAGAAAGGAGTTTCTTGTGCAGAGATAGTGAAGCCAAAGGAAGAGACCAAGGAGAAAGCCAACATGCCACTAGAGATACAAGCATTGTTGGAAAGGTATCATGACAAAGTGGATAATGGTTTTCTAAGTGAATTACCACCCATGAGGGATGTGAGTCATCAAATAGACCTCATACCTAGAGAAAATTTGCCAAACAAAGCAGCATATAAGATGACACCAAGCCAAAATACAAAGATAGAAAAATAGATTCAAGATTTATTAGAGAAAGGGCTAATAAGGAAGAGTTTGAGCCCATGTACTATGACCATAGTCCTTGCACTTAAGAAGGATGGAAAATAGAGGATGTGCACTGATTCCAAGGCCATTAACAAAATTACAATCAGATATAGGTTTCCAATGCCCTGGATTGAAGACTTGATGGACAACTTGGGGGGTTCATGTTATTTCTCCAAGGTGGATTTAAAGTCAGGGTATCACCAAATCAGAGTTAGTGCTGGTGATGAGATAGCCTTCAAGACCAACGAAGGGCTATATGAGTGGTTAGTAATGCCCTTTGGCCTAACTAATGCACCTAGCACATTCATGAGGCTCATGAATGAAGTGCTAGCAGATTTTATTGGTAAGTTTGTAATAGTATATCTTGATGAAATTTTGATATTTAGCAGGTCCAAGGAGGAGCACATGAAGCATTTGGAGATGGTCTTGAGGAGGCTACATCAATAAAAGTTGATGATCAATCAAGAAAAGTGTGAGTTTCTGAAAACTGAATTAGTCTACCTTGGTTTTGTGGTTGCTAATGGATGTATGAAGATATACCCTGATAAGGTTAAGTCAATTTTGGAATGGCCTACACCTAGGTCCATAGGGGATGTTAGGAGTTTTCATGGATTGACCTCCTATTATAGGAAATTTGTAAGGAACTTCAGTCATGTATATGCCCCTATTCTCAACACTATCAAAGGGGGAATCAAATGTCAGTTTAAGTGGACTATAGAAGCAGAACAAGGGTTTGAAATGTTGAAAAAGAGGATAGCAGAATTACCTACACTTAGGATCCCCAATTTCAATCAGTTATTTGTGGTAGAGTGTGATACTAGCAAGCTAGCCATTGGAGCAGTATTAAGCCAAGAGGGACACACCGTGGCATTCTTCTCAGAGAAGTTGAATGAGGCTAAACATAAGTACTCCACCTATGATTTGGAGTTGTATGATATGGTACAAGCCCTTAAAAAATGGAGACACTACCTCCTACCTAGGGAATTTGTGGTCTACATTGATAATCATGCTCTAAGTTTCTTGAATGGGCAAGAAAAACTGAATTAGAGACACCTAAAGTGGGTAGAATATCTGCGAGCTTACACATTTGTCATTAAACATAAGAAAGGGGTTAGAAAAAAGGTTGCAGATGCTCTTAGCCGAAGAGTATTAACTATATAGGAGATACAATTGCAAAGTGTAGGGTTGAATGACTTGAAAGACCTCTAGAAGGAGGATAATGACTTCAAAGATGCCTATGAGGCATGTGCAAAGTTCCAATAGGGATTCAAGATCGAATTCACTGAGTTTATGTTGTAGGAAGGACTATTGTTTAAAGGAAATCTCATGTGTATACCTCAGTGCTCAATGAGGGAGAACATTATGAAGGAGAAACACCAAGGAAGCTTGGGAGGCCACTTTTGAGTGGATAAAACACTAGAGAAAGTGAATAGGCATTACTATTGGCCTAAGTTACACTCAGATGTTAGGAGGTTTATAGAGAAATATAAGATCTATCAGAGGGATAAAGGAAAAAGTAGTAACAGTGGGTTGTATCAACCCCTATCCATACCCCAAAGGCCTTGGGAGTGTCTAAGTATGGACTTTGTGTTGGGGTTACCAAAGACAACAAGGGGGCATGAAAGTGTATTTGTGGTGGTGGACCATTTTAGAAAAATGGCTCACTTCATTCCATGTAAGAAAACTAATGATGCTTCCTAAATTGCAGGGTTATTCTTCAGAAACATTGTAAGGATCCATAGATTGCCATTGAATATAGTAAGTGACAAAGATAGCAAGTTTATGGGTCACTTTTGGAGGACCCTTTGGAAGATGCTACGTACAAAATTGTCTTTCTCTCTAGCCTACCATCCATAGTGAGATGGGAAAACAGAGGTAGTAAATAGGTCACTTGGGAACTTACTAAGATGCTTGACTAAGAAACATGGACAGTCATGGGATCACATCATATGCCAAGAAATTTTTTCCTATAATGACTCTATTAGTAGGAGTACTGGTAAAAGCACCTTTGAGATAGTATATGGGGTCAATCCTAGAGGGATCTTAGAGTTGAGGAATATCAGTTTGAATGATAGAAGGAGTGCCCAAGGGGAGTCATTTGCAGAATAGATGAAGGAGCTTCATGATCAAGTCAACAAGACTTTACAAAGGCAAGTGGAGAAATAAGTCCAAGGCTGATCAGACAAGAAGGGAATTACAGTTCAAGGTGGGGGATTTGGTCCTTGCTTATCTAAAAAAGGAAAGAATACTGATGTGGACAAAAGTCTTGTTGCTTCTACAGAACCAGCTTGGCTCTATTCTGAGATCTTTCTCCTAGATCTCTTAGGGTATTCACAACCCTAAACTGAGGTAAGTCACTCTCAAATTTACCTCCTCTTCAAGACTCAGTCCCCCATTGAAATTATTTTCATCTTCTTGCCGAACCTACACAAATAGATTCATTCTACTCACTTACTCAATATTTTCTGAACATTGCTTTCATTCTCTTCCCTAGCCGGATTATTACCAAGCTCGCCTAGGGTAAGGTCTCCAGACTCTTTGGTGTTGCTCCTCCTATAGAAAACAAAAAAGAAACTATGTACAAGGGATCCTCTCAAGTTCCATCCCAACACATGACTCTCACCATAGATTTAGGAATCTTGAGGGGCCATTACTACTTACAACCCAGAATGGGTGAAGAACTAACAACTTGAAAAACAAAAAATAAAGTAACTAATCTACTTTCATGCAAAAGGAACCACAAAGAAACTTGATATCCAATAAACACACAGTCTGCAACTTCTCATTACCGGAAAAAAAACAAAATAGTACAATAATCTACAAATTTCTAACTTTCCTGTAGCCTCTCTTCTTCTTCTTCTTCTTCAATCTCCACTCTCTAGATGTCTAAAATGAAGGCCTAGGATGTTATTAATAACCATCCTCTCATAGGAAACAATCCTAATGGTCCACTCATTCGCAAGAATCTCTTCAGGAATCGTTACACTAACCATATTGTCCATAAAAGACAAGATCCACTTTTTACGGGTCGTTACAATGAAATATTGCCGATAAACAGTAATGCAAGCTAAGCTCCAGTGTTGGCCGAGCTGCTAGGCAAAAATGTAGGCCAAGCTTCTAGGCACAAATGTAGGTCGAGCTGCTTGGTACAAATGTAGGCCGAGTGCCAGTGATACCAAACAACTTATCCAAGGTTCTCGATGCCTTGGTTAGATTTCCATAGGCTTACAAATTACCTCACACACACACACAAAAAAAGAAACCAATGAAGCAACCTATCTAGACATGGATTGATCTAGTCATATCCATCTTAGGGAAAAAAATGACCTTCTAAGGTCCACACAAACTCTCCTGACTTGGCTAGAGTCAGTACATGCCAGAAATAAAGAGCTAGGGGTTTGAGTTAGGTGTGCTCCTGCACCATAATCCCCTAGACAAAAGAAAGGTTAATCCATCCTTGGATTGAGCATGTTTGGATCAATTCCCAACCTCTTGAAGTCCGTGTCTCTGATCCAAGTAGCATCAACATCTTCTTTTCCATGCCATTTGACAAGGTGCTCCATATAGTCTTTGTTCCTAGTCTTCTTGTAGACCCTTGAGTCTAGTATCTTTTCAGCTATCATAGATGGAGTAGGGGTTAATTTCAGATCTTTTACCTCTTGTATTACCTCTTGAAGGTTTTGATCAACATCTTGAATTGGTCCTTTGTATGCTATCAAATCTGCAATGTTGAAAACCGGTGACAACCTAATGTCTTCAGGAAGCTCCACCTTGTATGCATATTTTCCATACTTTGCAAGTATCTTACATGGATCTAGCCTCTTCATCTGCAGTTTGTGAGGAACACCTTTTTGCAGCCTATGTTTGTTCAAGTGTACCATCACAAAGTCTCCAATCTAAAACTGAACATCCCTCTTTGTTGCATCCACCTTTTGCTTTACCTTTTCAACATTTTCAATCA
>MU228138.1:3205657-3242722 GCA_018584345.1 Thuja plicata
CTGCACATGGGCTTATGCTCTTTCTAATTAGGCCTTGGTCTAATAACTCTCTGATTTGCTTGGCTATCTCCTCATTTTGTTGAGGGGTCATCTTATAGGAAGCTTTGTTGGGTAAGGTAGCTCCTGGAATGAAGTCAATCTTGTAGATAAAATGTCTCTTAGGAGGTAGGGGAGTGGCCTGGCCATCATTCACAATATCTCTATACTCTTCAAGTATTTATTTTACCTCATTTGGTATCTCTGATTTCTTGACAGCAACTTCATCTTTTGGCTTCAATACTAAAGCAAATCCAAATCCTTCTCCTTCTCCTAGAGTCTTCAAGAACTCATTCTCACCAACCATGAGCACACTTGGACTTGATGTCTTCACCTCTCCTTCTTCTATTAGGGACTGAATTTTGAAAGTCACTCCATCTTTCTTGAACGGGTATGCATTCTTGGTTCCATCATGCATGGCTTGCCTATCAAATTTCCATGGTGTTCCAAGTAGAAGGTGGCATGCATCAATGGGAAGAATGTCACATAGAGATCTGTCTTTATACTTTCCAATGGTGAATTCTACCCATGCTTGTTCTCCTACAAACACATGTTGTCCTTTGTTGAGCCATGTAACCTTGTATGCATTGTCATGTAGAATCCTTTTCAAATTTAACTTGGTGGCTGCCTATTCACTAATGATATTATCAGTTGAGCCTGAATCAATAATGACTCTACACACCTTTCCCATGATCTTGCACTTCACTCTAAAGAGTTCTCTCCTTTGGCTTGGTTCTTCTTTGCTTGGCTCTCTGATTAAGGTCCTCTTTATCATGAGGTTCTCACCTTCTTCTGATTCTAATTCTACCTCAGATGGCTTGCTTCTGCAACTTGATTCTTCTTGGACATAGTTAACTCTCTTTCTAACTCCTTGAGAAGTAGAACTTTTTTAGGACACCTATAGGCAGGATGCCCTAGCTGATTGCAATGGTAGCACTTCATGGTGGCAAAGTAGGATGCTCCTCTTCCTTGATTACTGCTGTTCCTTCCTCTCCAACTAGTGTTAGAGCCTCTACCTCTGCTGGAACCTTCTCTATTTGAGTTTCCTTCCCGATTTTCAGTGAGCTTGTTCTCACTTTTCTTCATTGAATCTGATCCTCTTCCACCATAGCCTCCTTATCCTCTTCCTTCTCTACCTCTACCTCTTCCTCTAAAGTTTGATTCTAATTTCTTTTTGTTCTTCTCTTCCAATTTCAATGCAAGTTTGAAACACTTATGGACAGTTGTGGGAGTCCACAAACTGATTTCATCTTGGATATTCTATTTTAGGCCTCCAAGATACCTAGCCACCTTGATAGTCTCATCCTCTTGGACTCTTGAACTCAATCACAACTTCTGGAATTCTTTAGTATACGTAGCCACATCCAAATCTTTTTGTTTCAAACTCTATCTCTTCTTGTGTAACTGGATTTCATAATCCTCATGTAGGTATTTCTCCTTTACCTTGTTTAACATGGCCTTCCAATTTGAAATTGGATGCTTACCCATCTTCTCCCTCTCTTCTTGGAGGTATTTCCACCATGTTAATGCTGAACCTCTTAACCTTAACTTTGCAACTTTTACCTTCTATGCTTCAGTTATGCCCTCACATTCAAAATGATTTTCCATACCTTCTATCCATTCCACAACTAGTTCACTATCCATTTTTTGATTAAAGAATGGAATTCCTTCAATACTTTTTCCTCCTAGGGCTCTTAGAGATTTTAGAAATGGATCCTCACTCATTGGAGGGTCTGGTTCAGGTATCAAGTCTTCTTCATCAACTTTCTCCTTCCCTTTATTGCTGTTGGCTTCATTTCCATCTCTTCTTTTAGTTGCATCTGCAACTTCTTGAAGTTTTACCTTCATCTCATCCAAGGCTTCTTCTAGGAGTCTACTCCTTTCCCTTTGATCCTCTATCACTCTCTTCTACTCATCTACTTCCTTTGCAAGCTCTGCATTGGTGACCATCTTATTTTCACCTATTGATATTGCTGGCTAAAACATCTACCACAAGCCCAATCAATTTAGGCTCTGATACCAATCTGAGGTGGACAAAAGTCTTGTTACTGCTACAGAACCATCTTGGATCTATTCTAAGATCTTTCTCCTAGATCTCTTAGGGTATTCACAACCCTAAACTGAGGTAATTCACTCTCAACTTTACCTCCTCTTCAAGACTCAATCCCCCATCAAAATTCTTTTCATCTTCTTCTTGCTGAACCTACACAAATAGATTCATTCTAATCACTTATTCAATGTTTTCTGAACATTTCTTTCATTCTCTTCCCTAACCAGACTATTACCAAGATAGCCTAGGGTAAGGTCTCCAGACTCTTTGGTGTTGCTCCTCCTAAAGAAAACAAAAAAGAAACTATGTACAAGGGCTCCTCTCGAGTTCTATCCCAACACATGACTCTCACCATGGATTTAGGAATCTCGAGGGGCCATTACTACTACAACCTAGAATGGGTGAAGAACTAACAACTTGCAAAATAGAAAATAAAGTAACTAATCTACTTGCATGCAAAAGGAACCACAAAGAAACTTGATATCCACTAAACACACAGTCTGCAACTTCTCATTACTAGAAACAAAACAAAATAATACAATAATCTGCAAATTTCTAACTTTCTTGTAGCTTCTCTTCTTCTTCAATCTCCACTCTCTATATGTCTAAAATGAAGGCCTGGGATGTTATTAATAACCATCCTCTCATAGGAAACAATCCTAACGGTCTACTCATTCACAAGAATCTCTTCAGGAACTGATACACTAACCATACTATCCATAAAAGACAAGATCATCTTTTCATGGGCCGTTACGATGGAATATTGTTGAGCAATAGTAATGCAAGCCGAGCTCCAGTGTTGGCCGAGCTGCTAGGCACAAATGTAGGCTGAGCTACTAGGCACAAATGTAGGCCGAGCTGCTCGGCACAAATGTAGGCTGAGCTACTAGGCACAAATGTAGGCCAAGTGCCAGTAATACCAAATAGCTTATCCAAGGTTCTCGATGCCTTGGTTAGATTTCCATAGGCTTACAAATTACCTCACACACACACAAAAAAGAAACCTATCTAGACATGGATTGATCTAGTCATATCCATCTTAGGGAAAAACAAATGACCTTCTAAGGTCCATAAAAAATCTCCTAACTTGGCTAGAGTCAGTACATGCCAGAAATAAAGAGCTAGGGGTTTGAGTTAGGTGTGCTCCTGCACCAACTACCCAAGGGACAACCTACAAAATTAATCATGAAGAATATAGGACCCTTGAAGATATTGCACAAGTATGGAAGGAATGCATATGAAGTGGAATTTCCTCCTGATTTGGGAATTTCACCAATCTTTAATGTTTGTGACCTATACTCCTACAAGGGACCATGTCTAGACATAGGTCAAACCACTCTTACAGATCTAGGAGATGATGATTGGGTGAAGGATTTTCCAAACACAATCCCACTGTAGTTAGACAGTATACTTGATACTAAGGTGATAAAAAAGACAAGGAAGGGTATCTACAAGGAGTATGTAGTTAAGTGGCAGGGACTACCTGAAGCTAAAGCCACTTGGATGACAAAGCTGGACATTTTGAAGCATGGGTCACCATTAAAGACCTCGTAACTCAAGGGACTTGAGTTATTTTTCCCAAGGGAGTGTGGTGCAGGGTACCTCCCTTTTTTTTTTGTTTGGTGTGATTTAGGGTTAGGTTAGGTGTTTAGGATGAGTGAAAATAAGGTCCACTAGGGTGGATCCAATTTGAGGTCATTTCCATGTTTTTAAGAGCCAAATGAGCTCATGGAGGATATTATGGTCTTTTTGACCTAGAAAGACAAAATGTGTTATTTTCATGTACCTTGGGGTTAGAATGTGTCTTAGGACCCTAAATGTCCTAATTATGGTCATAGAAGTCAACCATGACCATCGAGTTGACAAAAGAAGTCAAAATGCACAAAATGTAAAAGTTGCTAGCAACATTGAAAAGTTGCTCGAGCAACTTTTGCAACTTCTTGACAAGAAGTTGCAAAATCAAGTTAGAGTAGTTGTAACTGATCATGATCGGTATATGAGCTTGGATTTGATGTTTTTGAAAGGTTAATGAATTTTTGATTTGCAGAACTTGTTTTTGGTACTTCTGTATGGATGCTTGTGACTGTGTTCTTGTGATTCACAGAGCTTTCTGCATTTTGTATGGTTGTGTACAGATTAGGAGAGGAGATCAGACCCCATGGGGGTGTAGAGTTTTAAAATATATTTCTTTTGCATACTTTATGTTTCTTTGAAGTTATAGGAGTAGAGAGTTACATTAATTTTAAAGTCACTGGTCTGCAAGTGACATTCACAGTGTTGCAGAGTTAGAAATGGATCTAACCTAAGAACCCACTGGTGGAATTGACTAAAACCATGGGGAAAGTAGGGTTAGAGTCTGTAAATAGGGTTTTTTTTTTTTCATTTTGGTTTTTGCAAAGGATTTCCTAGACCAAATGTGAAGCTCTATGGCTGACTATTGAATACAGGTGAGCCTGGATAGGGTAAAGATGGATGTGGTTTGAGCACCCATGATCTTGGGGAAAATAATTGGAGGAATTTTTAGAAGCCCTAGATAGTATCCTTGAAGGATTCAAAGGTAGGAGGAGGTGAAACAAAGTTTATAGATCAATTTGGTGATAATTGGTCAAGACTAGTCCAGAGGCCTAATTAATAGGCTGAAAACTAGGACCTGATAGAAACTATAGTTGTGGGTGCATCTAGAAGCTAGGATTTTGGATTAGGATAGGGTTGATGGATACCTTGAATATTTTCAAGGTCTTGTGTGGGATTTTTTGGAGAGTTTGAGATATTAAGACCAAAAACAGTGAATTTTGACCTACTAGGAAACACGCCAATTAGGCCTCCTAGTGAAATTGATACCAATTGGATTGGTAAAGTATCCAGAAGTGTGGGAAAGGGTTCTAAAGACCTTTGGATGGACCAAGAACATAGAAGAGAGCCTAAGTGGATGTATGGGAAGATCCTAAGCAAGGTTTTTGGATTCTAGGAGAAAATCTAGTGAAGAAGCCTAGGTAATTGAAGAGCTAGTTGGACCTAGAAGTGTTGGAAGCTTCAAAAAATCAATTATACCTTGGAGGAGAAGTTGATAGTGAGGATCTTGGAGATCCATATTGAAGAAGAAAACAAGGAGAGCTAACCATTGGATGGTTAGGAGAGATTAGGAGTACTTTGGGGGAAAGAAATCACTAGAGCCCTAAACCCTCTGCATCAATAATGTATGTTGTTCATACGAGACCATATATAACACATGTAGTGGGAATAGTTGCAAGATTCTCTGCTAATCCCAAAGAATCACATATGACTACTGTCAAGAGAATTTCTGAGATATCTAAAGAAAATCGAAGACTATGGCTTATGGTATAAAAGAGAAGTAAAATTTGAGCTACTAGTTTATACAGATGTTGATTGGGCTGGAAACATTGATGACCAAAAGAGCACAACTGGAGGAGCATTCTTCATGGGTGAAAAACTTGTCACATGGATCAACAAGAAGAAAGGATGCATCTCCCAGTCTATTGTAGAAGAAGAATATGTGGCTGCTGCTACAAATTGCTCCAATATTGCATGGATCAAACAGTTTCTGGAAGGTATGAATATGAAGATTCTTGAACCAGTAATTATCTATTGTGATAATAGCAGTGCAATAAGCATATTAAAGAATCTAGTCATGCATGCTAAGACTAAGCATATATCAATAAAGTATCATTATCTAAGAGAACAAGTGTATGAAAAGGAAGTGATACTAGAATATGTTCAATCAAAGGAACAATTAGCTGATATATTCACCAAGCCATTGCCAAAAGATACATTTAAGTACCTGAGAAAGAGACTAGGGGTACAACCCTTGTCTATCAGTCAGTAAGATGAATAGAAGGTTGCATCAGCCTATAACAAATAAAAAGATCATTCATGTTGATGCAAGTTAAAGAGATGGACAACAAAAAATACATCTGTACACAGAAAGGTACAAATTTGCACCAAACACCAGAGTCAATGTATTGCTGATGGATAGGGAAATTCAAAGAATATATTATAAAAAGGATGGAAGATGATATAGAAGAAAATTGTTTGGCATTGTTGTCAATGGGAGAGATTATCTCATTATCAAGAGGGAGGGAGATTCTCATCAGTAGAAGGAAGAGATTATATCATTATCCAAAGGGAAATATTGATTACATATGAAATATCCATCAAAGGGAGAGCAGTGACAAAGGGAAGAAAATACACACAAAGGGAGAGATGAATCATTGCTGTCAAAGGAAAAAGAGATTATCAAGAAGAGGAACAGTAAAGGGAAAAAATAGAACAGAGACAGAAGCTGCTACATCTATCCAATAAAGGGATTGAAGATTGAAGATAATCACTCTGCAAGAAACAAATATAAGCTATTTGAGCTTACCGAAAGCCAGACATTTGTAATAGTTACAATAGGAAATACTGATGAAACTGTTATATTTTATATTATATAAATAATAATATAGTGTGATAATGTAGTGTGTTTCCATCAATGCCAAAGGGAGAGATTGATGACATGTAACTGATTGAATGTTTGAAGATGTTAATTTGATCACCGAAATGCAGAAAGATAATGCAAGACATTAAATCAGTTAAGGGATTGTATTTTCATTGATGTCAACTTGATATAATCTGATAGGTTATATTCAAAGTGTCAAAGACTTCAGAGAATCAGAGAGTTAAATATTATGATTTTAGTAATGCATAAAAGACAAGCATTCACTAAATGACTACAAACACCGACGGCTAGTGGAACCCGACGGACATAGATCACTGAAAGGTAAGTCACACTGATGCCTGAGCAAAGAAACTGATGAGCAGAATCACAAGCGTACCTGATGACCAAAATTACAGTGTAACACGACGGACAGACAAGCCTGAAGGATAGAGAATCCTGATGAATAGACAACCAAAATGGAGAAGCCCAAGGAGAACTGAAGTGTTGACAGAAGCTATCAAAGATATAAAACACCAAAGTTAACTGGAGTTCAGAAATGACAAAATATCTAGCTGGCAGAGCTAAATATAGACTTAACTGGTAGTTATCATTATTTTCATCGACAAGATAAAGCCAAAGATAAGTAAAGGATTTAAAGCTATTTTGTGTAGTTGGCAAGAAGATTTCTACGAGATAAAATAAGAGTTATGCTTTAAATCAGATTGGCAAGAACTGTGGATCACGCCAAGATCAAGAAAGTTAAGAACCTAGAAACGGTGATATCATGTCTATAAAGAGACAACTGAACTCATTACGAATCAAGTAAGGGGAGTGAGTAGAAAAGAGGATGCTAAAGAGAAACTGATGAAGAACAACTTCATGCACTCCTGATCAATCAAACTAAGGAAAGAGCTAAGAGATTTTTGCGGACACCGAGCAAAAGAGGAACACCACATCACCGAGTAGAAAGTGGAGCAAAGGTATAGAAAATATATATTGATCAGAAAGAGCTTACAATAGATCTGAAAATCTGCAAGTCTAAGTTGTATGTATGAACAGATCAGTTACTGTTTCAGTTTAACCATTGATACAAAAAGTCTCTTAACCGAGCAGGATTTAAAGATCCTTTCTATATTGAGATACATCCCAAGGAGTATAACAAAGTTTGATCATGAAGATAGCATGAGATGCCAGATACCATTTGACAAACTAAACTGGGTTTGGTCATAGAAGGTAGCATAGAGATGCCTGATATCAAGTGAAAAACTATTCTACTAAATCTTCTAACAAGGTCACACCTAATAGTGTGTTTGTAACCTTTAACAGGGTTGGCTCTTCACCGAGCTCACTTCAGAAGAGTGAAATTTTTGGGTTATCGGTCCCAAGTATTTTTTCCCTTATAGGGTTTCCACGTTAAAAATTCATGTGTCAAAGTGTTTAAGAGTCATTACTTTAGTGTTTTTCATTACACATAATTAATCTGGATTGATTGGTATACTTTGAGTAATTTACTATTTTTCGGTAAATGAAAGATTGCTATTCAGTAAACTAAAAGAATAAGGTTTAACAGAGCATTCCAAGCAGTAGTAATTTGATAAGTATATTTAAAGGCATTCATCTTATAGGACTAAAGATAAATAGAGGCTTAATATTGTGGTACTAAGTTTCTAGGTTGATTAATTGGAATATTTTTGAGGCCACTGATTCACCCCCCCTCTCAGTTATTTCTAACACTTTACAAATAGAAGAAGAATTGGAATCCATTTTTTTGACACATTTCCTATCATTAATAGTTATTTGGTTAGTAATCATTGAAATCTCAATTGGTTGGTTTTGTGGAAGATAAATCTAATTGGGAGTGTATCTTATTGATTTTGTCTAAGTTAAGAGGACCACTTTTAGTGTTTTACTCTACATTATATTTCACTATGGATGCCTTAGATTAATCATTTATTATGGTTTTCTTGAGATATATTGTGATTTTTTGACTAGAGAGTAAGCTAAACTTATCCAATTAGATGTACTTCCCAAGACTCAAACATTATTAATTTAAACACCAAAAGTCAAAGGAAGGAAGAAACCCGAAAATAAGATATAACTTTATGAGCCTCCTACTTATTCTAAAGAGGATAAACCTAAAAGGAGAGGCCCACATGTGTATATTACAAATAAAAGGCATGATGACTACACATTTTACAATAAATAGTTAAGATAATTGAAGCCTCAAGCCCTTAGGAGAATACTAGTTTATTGCCTTCAACAATATCTTCTAGTTCATCCTCTTCTTTTATAACACCATCATCTATATAGGTAGGGATAATAAGATTAAATAATAGATATAATAAGTGTAAAGAAATTCTTGCATCTACAAGTCTTTAGTTAGGAAGGCGACTTCTTAATTTTGGAGCCTCACATCCTATGTCATCATCATAGAGTAAGTCCTCTTCTTTTGAGCCTTGCACTTTGCCACACATTTTAATAGATAAAACACATATATGCATGTGTGTGAGAAAGGATATATATTGAAATGGAAGATAGAAAATTTAATTATGTACTTTCTATCTCATCGTTGTCATTCAATCTCCTTTCTATCTATTGGATACACAAAGTAGAGTATGGAAAATTGTTGAGTGTACACCCAATTCTATGTTTATTGGAGAATTGGAGAACATAGATATCATTACTACTGGAATGATTGATCATTCATCTTGATTGTATAGTTTTTCACATTTTCCTCTATCATGATGCAACTCCCTTTAGTGATATTCACACTCATGCTTCTAGTATGACTCATATTTTTGACGAGAAGTTTAGTCACTAGTACCTTGCTATTCTTGATATTTCTATTGAGATTTCCTCTCCTCCATCTCCCACTTCTTTAAATTTTAGTGTTTACATGAATTGAATACTTTAGTTCAATACGATGATCATAGTCTTTCAAATTTAGCTTTGTGGCATTCTTACATGACATGCATTTTGGATATGTTTTATTGTAGACTTGGAGGACACACTTAAGGATACCCCGTAATGATAAAAATGACAACACATTTTTTATCACCCCATCATTATCTTTGAATCCTATGAACTATATCCATATCAACTAGTTTTGGATTGTCATCTTCTCCAATGTGACATCAAACACTTGAATTGGTAGTGACATCTTTTGGTATCAACATGAAGACACTTGATAAACTTTTAGAGATGCCCATTATGAGAATTCTTCCCTCATCTCTCTTCTTGAAGTTGAGGTGCATTCTACAACTGTTGTTGCACTTCTTTCTTCTAAATGAGAGTCCACTATTTTTTTCTATGCATTGGACTCTCTTTTTCCTTCAAGCAATCACCATTGCGATATAAGCTACTTCATATATCTGAGGAATCTATAGTTTCAATTTATCTGTATATGGAATAATGTATTATATATCTACGATGGATGTAGTTCTTATGGAGTCATGCTGAGTCCATTCATAACATCTTCCACAACTTGTTCATGTTTATTTTCATGTATTCTCTCTTTGGCAGGGGGTTTTCTCACATGTTTTTTCTCCTTCACTTGATCATTTACACATTGGTACCTAACATGACCTAGTATTTAGGACCCATATTTACATTGATTTTCCTCTCCCTAAGTTGCAATTAAGGGGAGTGGTTGTTGTGAATAGGATATTATACCTAGGAAGGTCCTATTTCACAAATATTTAAATGTTAAATTTACTCAAGGCTTTCAAAATATTTCTAGTTTAGCCAGTGATAAAAATGTGATCTCATCTTTAGTGATCTCATGAAAAAGGATGATATTACTTCTCATAATATTCATTTGTCTATATAAGAAAGGCATCATATGCACATTATCTAGTGGTAGTATTAACCATTGATCCATGAATCACTGTATCATTATTGCATCTATAATCAAGCAAATTATATTCTTGCTCTAGTCTCTTGTGGAAGAATATCTTTTCTTTTTAGGTCATCCAAGGATATTAGAGCCCATAGTCATCTTTTACATTAAAAAAAAATGATAGTTTTAACTCATTCATTTTAATAAATAAAATTACACCTTAGAATATTAATAATAGAAAATAATTGTTAAAATAGTAATCATTTGTTACACTATCTCATGGATAATTTTTGTCTTCAAGACATCCCTTTCTTTTTTTTTTTCAAAATCATGCTAAAAATATACCATACAAATCTGTGTACTCTATGAGACACTGACCTATTCTGGCTGGTTGTGTGTTTTTTCGGGGATCTTGTAATGCTCTATCTTAAGTTTAAGTTATGTACAAGGTTTTGGAGCCCCTTCAAAACCTGTTTTTACCTTAATCGAAAACATACCATACAAATCTATAAATTACTCTTAATGAATAATCAACATAAAAAAATAAATATAAATAATTTCCAAATGAGATAAGAAAGATACATACTATTAATTTGGTGCCATCTCCAAGCAATATGTGTGATGGGAAAGAACGATCGACACTACTAGCACCCACAGTGATGATCCATGGAGCAAGATTAGTTGCAGTGGAGGGAGAAGGGCCATCATTACCAACACTGCAAGCCACGATGACCCCTATATTCACAGCATGCAAACTCCCAAGTGTAATGGCATCATCTATGTACCCCTCTAGTGGCACATTACCCCCAATAGATATACTCAAGACATGAACACCATCATACAGTGCATCATCAATCGCTGCCAACATGTCTGCATCAGTACAAGTGGTATCACTATACGGATTATCTCCTAGGACTGGCCAACATACTTTGTACATTGCTAGCCTAGCCATTGGAGCTCCCCCTACAGCTTTTCCAGAAGCATATCCTCCCAATGAAGATGCATTTCTTACCTCTCGTCCTACTGCAATAGAAGATGTGTGAGTTCCATGCCCACTTCTGTCTCGCGGTGATCGGTAGTCCAGGGTGCTCGTCACATTTAAGGGACCATAGCTAGCTTCATATCCTTTCAAATAATATCTTGCACCTATCAATTTCCTATTATCAAAATAGAGTTAAGCAATCAATACTAAAGCTTTACAATAGATAAAATTTGCATATATTTAAATTATTGCATGAGAATTTCCAATGTATAACAGCTAGTGAATATAATTGATATTATGAAATAAATTTGAAAATTTGATCACACTGATGTTATCAAAATTTTAAGTTTGTGTAATTTATTTCAATTTTAATTTCACATAATACTAGTTTACATGGGGGTTGGAAATACTTTTCAAATTGGGTTATTCAAATAAATTTATCTATGTAAACAGTTTAAATTTAAATGTAGATAAAACTAGCATACACACATTTAACAAAATTTATGTGAACAATATCCACACATATCATTAAAATCTAAGAATTTGAAGTAAAATACAAAAATTGTATTTGAAAGGATTTCTTCAATAGAAACTTGGATTTTGAATGGAGAAAACTAAAAACTTTAGAAAATATTTGAAACAATGTTTTCAAAATGTTTATCCTTGTAACAAATATTGATGAAAATTAGGTTTGTAAATGATATCATGTATGTACACATAGATATGATTGTGGAATGAATAAGATCAAAGATGAGGAAAATAATGGATTAGATATAACATTTTGGGTCTTGATGATATTTTGTATGTGAATAAATATTATTGGTTTAGATGAGATGATGGGCATGAATAATATCATGAGTAAAGATATGTATTGTGGACAAGTTAGTAAAGATTGACTAGAATGAGCTTTAGACGTTACAACATGCATATTCTTATGATGAATTCCAAATGAAACTCTAATCTTGAACATTATGAAGTAAATTGTAAGATGGCTTATGTCTAGTAAAATGTAATTTTATATAATACTCATTTCTCTTTTAGTTAATAATCCTTCTTGGTATCATAATGTAAAGATTATGCATATTACTATTCACTATCTACAATTTATTAAGTTATTTTTCTATATTTTTATTTCATTTGATTTTAATAAAAAATACTTCAAGTTATAAGTATAATCTAATACATTATAATAACTATCACTTTAATTCAATATATTATCTATATTACTATTCACCCTTTACAATTTATTAAATTATTTCTCTATTTCTTATATAATTATATTTTAATAAAAAATTCTTGAAATAATAGGTATAATCTAATGTATTATAATAACTATCATTTTAATTTAATATATTAACTATCTGTTTAAGTATTTAATCAATTCATTTTATTAGGTCAAAGATGATTTAGATACTAAAAATTAAAATTCTCAAACCACAAAAATGTGATGCTATATTTCTATATAAAATTAATTACATTGAAATGCTATATTTCTACAAAAGATTAATTAAATTGAAATGATATGCTAATCATAATCATAATCATAATCATTATCATGATCAATCATATCAAAATCAAAAGAGAACAATCACTTCATGTTCCTAGATCTCCTAAGGGACTGACGTTGGGCCTAATTGACTGATTCTCTAATAAAATTGAGATGGATTGGATATGATTCCTAGCTTGCATGTTTAGACTTGTGAACATCTAAACCTCATCATTTTCAAGAAAATATTATTTATTGGATGGTTTTGGATGGTATTGTAACCCCATATTATTGTAAAGCCTCTAGGTGTGCATCCCTAGAAGGTTAAGAAAATTTAGGTAATTTTGGAGCCACTTTTCAACCCCTGTAAAAGTGGGAAAGTGTCATATCTACTTTCCTTAGTATTAGTTTTTCTCAAGGAAGCATGTAAGAAGATCACAGAGGTCTTAATGCCCCTACCTCATCTCAATAAAATGAGCTTAGGAATGTTTCAATTTAGATTTAAAATGAATGTATAATTGTTTGCAGTAGTTTGGGATGGTGTTGTAACCTCATCTTATGTTCATCAAGCCTCTAGGTGTTTGTCCCTCGGGAGTTGAGTTATTTTGGGGCCTCTTTTGAAACCTTATAAAAGTGAAAAATTATCATACATCTCCTTTCTTAGTATCATTTTTCTTAGAAAAACATGTAGGAATGTCAAATAGGTCGTAATACCTATCTAGACATCTTCTCCTATGTGTGTTGGTGGTGCATAGTACCCAGGGGAAATGAATACCCATTTTCCTCAAGTCATGGTTTGATTTTTTAGAATGCATAGGGTGGTGTGGACCCTCTTGGATGGTCCCTTAGTGTGTAGTGTGTCTTGTTAGTTAATCTGTATCTTTGGATTTATCGCTAACTAGGACACTAGTGCTCAAGTTGAAGTACAACTCTTGGGAATGACTATAGTACTTGGAGTGAAATTTCCCACTAGAATAGGGCACCAACATAAGAATAGGACTCCACCACCCAGGCACTAGTGTTCCACCCAGATGCTAGTATCCAGTTTGAGCATTATAGTTCTTAAGGAGAATTTTAGTCCTCTCATTCATTGTACACCAAGTACTTTCAAGACTTGGCTAGGAAATTTTTTTGAATGAAAGTTCTTACCCATTTTCTTGTGAGTTAGGATAAATTTTTACCATATTTGTATGTGTAAAAAATGTGAAGTTATGTCATATAATTTTCATTGGATTACATGCTTTTTCTTCAAGATATTCAATTGTCAAAACTAGGGTTAGGGAGAATGTTCTCCCAATAATGTGAAGTATCGATATGTCAAAACCCTTCATTAGTTCCCAATTAGGTGTCATCAACATTCCTTTAAGATAAGATTATGTTGTGGCGTAAAATTATTCTACTTGTGTGATCTCATGTTGTAATGGTGACATCATGGCCATTGGTGTATACATAATTGAAATAGTGTTTCATAAGTGTTTTTCTTAGATGTTTAAAAAATATTTATTTTATTTTCTTAACTATTTTCATACATATTCCTTTGTCTGACATAGAATTTGGTATGAAATCTCACATTGTAGCATTGAGATCTCTAGTTTAATTGTTTCACATGCTGGTTGGTGCTTGGTGTGTGATTTTGTAAGTGTTTGTGTTGGGAGAAAGCCATTTTTCTCATTGCTTGGGTGCCTTGTGTGGAATTTTAGAAGGTTTCATCTGAATCAAACCAAGAAGTGTGTGAAGAGGAAGAGTGACTCCTAGACCCTATTCCACATGTTAGGGAAGGACATATACCCCTATTTGAGAGATTTCTAAAATGGAGAATGATCACTTTTTTGTTCATTTCCCCTTTTCTATGAGCACTTTTTGGTTTTCACGTGTGCGTGCGTGCGTGGGTGCATGTGCACCATTTGTAGGAGATCTTATTGCTTATTTTTCCCTTAAAGATATGCTTGAGTAATACTTGTTGTCTAGGTTCATTACATCCTTAATTTTCAAGGAGTTCCTTCTTGTGTGATTGTTTACTTGATACCTTGACTCCTTCTTAGAGAGAATTTGTAATAACCTTTGAAAAACCCTATTCATTCTCATGTGTTTATTTAGATGGTGTGATTGAGGAATCTTCTTAATTTGATTTGAATGTTGATATTTTGGCTCATGCTTCAATAATGTGAATTGTTTTATGTGAGTGATTTATTGATGTGATAAAGGTGATATTTGTTTATATCCTTAAAATATGAAAATGATGTTGAGTTTGTGACGTTGGATCAAATTGAATGGTGCTTTTGGTGTAGTGATTGCATTATCATATCTGTAAAAATTATTTTGATAAATAATTTAGCTCAAGGGATTATGTCCTCAAATTATACAAGTTTTCCTAGGATTATTTAGGGAACTTATGTGGTTAGTTATATTTTGTCAATTTAAAAGTTAGAAAAAAGAGTGTACTTTGATTGTGAGAATGATTAGAAAATAGATAATTCATTCATAAGTATTACATGATTATCTCTATATTGTAGTGTCCCTCTCTTTGCTAGTGTACATTTTGAGCCATTAAATAAATTTGTGCACAGTATGACTATTGTGTTAGTGTGCACAACCTAGGGCCCTAATTGTGTTAGCATATCTTGTGAAGCATGTAGGTTTCAAATTATTATATACCATGATATATACACATTAAATTATTCATACCACATGTATCCTTTTATCAAAATCTCATCCATTTTTATGCCACACTTAATTGCCCTATATCCATGACATAAATATTTTCTTCATGACATACAATGGATCTAGCTCCTATTTGGTAAGAAATCTATTCATATCAAGAGTGGTTATTTGATTGGATATAAGAGTAGTTAAATATTTCATGAACTACTTATTTTGTGCTAGTTGTTCCTTTAATTCCTCTTTAGTATACCATTCCTTATGCATTCTAGTTACAATTGTTCTTGTAGGTAACTCAAAAGATGCAAATTATTCTCTCCTTATTTTCTTACCAAGTTGATCTAAGTAGACTAATAATTTCCAACTTGGATTTACCTATTAGTTATCAAGTTTGTGATTTCAAAAATATTTTCTCTTGATGCAATTGTCCTTGTGGAACAGAGTGTCCTTTCATTATTTCTTGGATGTACTTTCTCCACTTTAATTGGACCATGTCTTCTAAGGTTATATGTTTGACAATATATTATCTTTTTTTTTTCACTAAATCTAGCTTTAGACAAGTTGGCATTAATGAAGGATCTTGCAGGATATGTTGAGTAGCCTTTTTTTGTCTTATTGATCATTCTTTCCTATAGTTTCAAACCTCTTGACCTATATTGACTTCTTGGGATGACACACCTTTTGTTTGCATTCTTGTTGTTTGGTAGTCAATTTTCCTTTCATACCATTCTAAAAGTTGTATAAAATTTTACTATTCCTCATAAGTTAGAATTAGTTTTTCTTGTACTGGGATTTCAATAGGTACATGTTTCTCTTGGTGTTATTCTTCCTCCTTTTCTTCCTCAGAATCCTCTTATTCTTCTTTCTATTATGCCCCTTCTTCAAAATCCTCTTTGTTATTTTTTGAATCCTTTATCTCAACGTATTCCTAAAGTGCTATAGGGTCTTTGGATGAATTATGTCTTATATCCACTTGATCAATCTAAATGGAAAATTTTTCTTCTAGTGGAGAGGAAGTAATTTTTTGTGGGACATCTTGTGCAGGTGAATGTGACACATTCAACTCTTTCTCAATTGGGTTCTAACTACTAGTTGGTTCTTGTTCTTTTTATTATGCTTCTCTTCGTGTCAAACTATTTTTTTTCTTAGGAGGGATGACATGAGCCATTAGAATAATAATTAAACCAGTAGTGATCTATGCCTCAACTACCTTATACAAAAGTGAAGATATATAAAAGGCTTGAATTACTTCCTTAATTACATCCCGAAGTTCCTTAGGTTGTCTTTCCTTGGATTTATCTTTTGATCTTTGCCTCTTATAACTTTGAGGAGTTGAAGAGGAAGAGCCTTTGACAACCCCTTGTTTTTTTCCTTTTGAGTATTTCTTAGGAAGCCTTCACCCTAAGATTAATCCATGCCAAGATCTTAGGCATTACACTTTCCGAAACAGTATCAATAGATGTCATATATAAATTCACAAATATTTAAAATCTTCTATAGTTATATAGATTTAGATACATGATATAATATTTTATAAATAAACAAGTTTACTAAATATATGAAAACACTAAATAAAAAATGGTAGATTAGAAAAAAGTATAGAAATGTACTTTGAAGAAAAATAAAATAATTCATACTATGATATGATATGATATTATAGTATTAATTAGTATACTCCATGACAAAAAAGGAGAATAAATTATCATAAAAAAAAATTGACCACATCAAATGATTCTCTTATATCAATAAAATATATTTTTAAAATTCTTAAGTAATTAATTTTTATTATTTTAATACTTTATATTAATATGATATATAAATATTTTTATATTATGCATAAATATATATAAAAATATTGAATATATATTTTATAAATATATAATTCTCTACAATCATTCTAGTATGCCCATCTTAGATTAATCTAAAATATACACTAAATTTAACTTAATTTGTCAATATAAGATGAGTAGACATCTCATAAAAAATACAAAATTGCATATTTAAGAAATATTTTCTAAAGATAAATATGTTAGTTATAAATATCATAATATAGGACAATTCAGTAAATAAATTACATAAAATATTATTACAATTTTTTTAATTGTATATTATTTAGTTTTTGATTATTTAAATAGTCAAACACGGGGGCTGACCCTTACAAACCACAACACAACAATAGGGGTGCTGACGAAAACAAAATACAACAAGGTCACTAAAGGACCATTAACAACAAACTAGCCACATGGCTAATAACCACGTTAAGTGTGGTTAGAAAACACACCTACAATAGTGGATGGAGAAGAAGAGATTGCAGAGTGAATCTTCCTTTAATGATGTACAACTATCCAGGCAATACAATCAGAGGGTCCCCGCCACCAATAAAATCAACATGAGAAGAGTGCTGACCAATCTTAGCAACCCTAGTCTGGAGCATATCAGAAGAGATAACACACATAGAAGAGTATGCACCGCCAGAGGGGGTTGTCTTAGTAACAAGGGGTGGATCCATTGGAATGGAAGAGGATGGAACATGAGGAACATCATCCATGGGGGCATCATTGATAGGGTCATCAAAGGAATAGTTGGAGCCTAGGACAGTCAAATTATCATCAATTTTATCCTTCCACCAAGTGGTAGTACCCTTATGACGCAAGAGAGAAAAATCCATGGCCAAATGGTCAATAGAGAAGTACCACCTACATCGAAAATGGAGGCCCTCAAAACCTAGTGATTGGGTCCAAGGCTTGTCCCCAACCATGAGAACCACATCCCCTAGGAGGGGAGTAGAGATGCCAATGTCAAAAAAAATATGAGAAAAGGTAGACTGACTCACAACAATAGTACAACCTCATCCTTCTTTATGAAATTGCCAATAGAGTTTCCTATGGCCTCAAAGCAAGAATTATCCCAAAAATGGAGTGGAAGATTTGGGAGCTGAACCCACACTATATGCACACAGAGTGATTTAGTGAGAGGGTTAAAGGAATCTGACTAGGGTTTAGCTGAGAGAGAGTGGTTCCCCCATACCCATAGTTTTCTCAGTATCAAATTGTGTTCCTCATCAGAAGTAAAAGCAATAATAAAAAACCTCTTGCATAAGGGAAGAGCTCGATGCTACCAGTAACTAACAGTCTCCAAGAATCTGACGCCTAGTGATATAGATCAGGGAGAGAGGGCCAATAACTAGTAAATATATAGATCAGTTCATAATGTTGGTAGAACTCAATATTTTTCACCACCTTTGGGCCACACACCATAATAGGAGCAGTCTTGGCACAAATAATGGGACGAGCTTTCACCTTTGGACCAACAGATCTGGAAAAATGAGAATAGCTCCTCCCACAAGAAACAAAAACATTAGAGGCATGAGCCCTAACCCTCCCAGCCCAACATTGGAACACCCACCACCACCTAAACTAGGAAGAGACCCCATAAATCTAGGAGTAGCGAATTTGAAACTGACACAAAAGCCCCCACAACATTGTCCAGCCTAATGGCTGCATAGGAAGAAGGCCAGGGAAAATTCAAAATTTGTAGTGGGTGAGAAGCGATATCCACCCTCCCAGTAGCAAAAATCAATGCATCCACAACAAATTCCTTACCAGATCTATTAGAGAGCCTAGACATAGGCCCTAGCATCGTCATAGACAACCCAGGCCCCGTCAGGCAGTTTGGGTAGGAGGCAATAGTCAACGAAATTTCAAATGTAGGGAGAAACAAGTGACATTCTAAAGAAATTCATTTCTTTAACTTTTGAAACTATTTGTTTAGTATTTGTAAATTATTTAGTTATTTTTACAAATAATTTTAAATTTTAAATATTTTACTAAATTCTTATTAAATTTAGATAAAATTATTATTGTTATATTTTTTTAAAATATTATTTTTCCCAATTAATTTAAAATGATCTATTACTCAATTTATTTTAATTATTATATTTGATTATAAATTATATTTTAAAAAAAATTGTATTTTGATCATAAATACTTCAATTTTATGATTTTAGGAATCATTAAAAATATTGCTATAATTTAAAAAATGCTTAAAAAATTAAAATTACTTATTATGATTCTTTTAAAATATTTAATAGTTTGCTAAAATTTTAATCTAATATTTTAAAATTAAGTACAAAATAAAATAAAATTTATAAAATTCTAATCATAGTTTTTTGATAGTTAAATAGTTACTAGGGGTAGAAACCTTTATAATAATATTCAAAATATTTACGTTGCAATCAGAAACAAATTCAAAATGTCTTGATATTGCCTTCTAATTGTGATTCATCTAACCTCTATCTTGATCTCAACTGGTAATTTTTCTACTTAGTGTGCCCACCCCCCAAAATGGCCTTTGGCTATATACATCTACAATACTTGAAATATTAGAAATCTAAACCTACTTTTACTTGTATATATTACTACTAGCACAAAGGTAAAATGTGGCAACCAATATATTTTTCTGAGATTTATAGAGAGCCGTTGTCTTCCTCCTTTGTAGTTATGCCCACTAGAACACGAGCCACCACTAGGAAATCATTGCCACATGCATAATAGGAAAGATTAGCTTCTAATTCATCGATATCCCTATTATCATTCTCCACCCATTCTTCACCCTAGCGTAGACCCCATTCTTCCTTTCTTTCATTCGCTATCTCCATTAGCAGACCCTCCTCCTCCACATATGTCTTCACCCATCCCTCCCTCGATTCTTCATTGATGTAAACAAGACATAGAATAAATGTGATGATATGGTTCATGATGTCCCATTGAGATTGTAGTTTCTCAAAATGAATAGTGCAAACAATCAAAAATTTCCTCACCTCTACACCTCAACCAAGTGACATATAGTAGTTTTGCGACAATGGGAAAAGTAGATTGCCATCCATACTGTCTAAGGCCATGTCAATTTCACTTAAGAATTCACACTTGAAGATTATTTGGTAGATCCATTTTTCATTATCCTTCGACACCCCCACATGTATAGAAGATCAACCAAAAATAATGTCATGATGTTGGTGTTTACCCTATAACAGTCATAAGCCTTCAAAAAATCTTTCCCCAGTACTTTTCTAATCGTATGTAGGACCAATGGGTGTCTCAAATCTAGGATATCTAGCAATATCTTGTCAGTGGCCTCCCCTAAGAATGACATTTTCCTCTTGGTTGATTCTAAGAGAATATGCATGTCCATATGTCCTAGCTACCCCAGTCTATCGAAATGCAAGCAACACTAGGAGAAATATCTTATCGACTTCCTCTATAAATAAATACTCACCATGAAGTATCATGATGTAGCCATCTCATGCATTAAAGGAATATTTTCCTAGTGAATCACCCCAAATATTTAGATAATTTAGCCTTGATGGAGATCCAATCATCAAGCATAATTGACATGCTTAAGCTCTCACAATACCTAAACCATTTTTTTGATATTCACTATGTATCCTATCTCTGTATCATATAAGATTAGATCATTCAAGAAAATGTGACAAAAAGGATCACCTCAATAAATGATTGTAGGCTTCACACATGAGCTATCATATCCCTCCTGCCATTCTTTTTGTCACCCATTTTTCCAACCTATCTACTTGCTCATTTCCTTCACTATATATATGACTAATTTTGAATGCCTCCAATCCTTTCAACGATTACCTTATTGGCTAAAGCCATTGGTAGAGAATCCAATTTGAGGTATCATTTCTTTGAATAAAATTAATACTAATGATGACATCCCCTTCAAGATGAATTTTCTTGGCTCCCATCTTCATTCATAATTGTAGGCCCATTAATGCCACTTGAAACTATGCTAGGCTATTTGTTGTATGTCCCATGAGATAAATATCTCATCCATAATACACCCATTCTCATCCCGAGGCATATATCCCACACCACTTGGACCTAGATTACCAAATGACCTACCATCAAAGTTTACCTTGATTCATCTAGGTTCAGGGGCAGACCATTTTACCTCTCTCTTTTTGTTCACTAAAGAGTTACCATAATTCACCCCATTTATAGATGAAACATTCAACCCTATGAATACCTTAGTAATCTCGTCATCCAAATTTGTGAATATTTTTTTCTTGAGCATCTTGGCTCTAGTAGCTTTATTGACTAATTTTGTGATTTGTCACTTAATCTTGAGATAGTCTTTCTGGTTCCATCTCCTTGCCTTGAAAGATTCTTCTATTGTTCTCCTTCCAAATTTCCCTAATGATTTTGGAGGGGAGGAAAAACCATAGACCTCCAAAAATATATTTCCTTCCTAGTTGAAGCCACATATTGAGCTAGACTATTATGTCTTGAGGAATCAAACATTGTTAATTTATTTTAGTCATAAAAAATTCCAAAATGCATCCGTAAACATGAACATACAAAAAGAATGTGATATGTCTATTCTAAGTTATCTTTTCATAGGAAACACCTCCTTAGACCCTATACACAAAAACTTGCCAACTTATCTTCAGTGAGGATATTCTTCAGTATTGCCAACCATGCAAAGTCTAGCTTTTGCAGAGAAATATCTCTTCCATAGAATATTGGTTGGCCACTCCTTCTTAGCCATAGCCACCACCTTGAATTTATACCAAAATTTCACTGTGCATGTACCCATCTAATAATATCTTCTTGATTAGATGGTATTATAATTCTATTCCTTAGTATTGAAGCACACACCTCCTTCTAGTCCCATGGAGCATTAATTTTATAAAGGGAGTTCCATTCCTATACCACCACACCATTCTGCATGGATGTAGTGCCATAATTGCATACCTTTCTTCCCCATATGAAGATGGTCTCCTCCTTGATTGTCTCCAAATTGGAGTGACACTCAATAGACTCCTTTCCTCCCAAGGAATCACTCCAGAATGACGTTCTCTACCCATTTCTTACTTCCTAAGTGACATGCTTCATTTTGATATCCTTTCATTTCTAAAATGTAGTTCAATATTTCCAATCCTCTAGGATGGTCTAGAGTTGTTAGTATCCAAATGGGATCATTTGAGTCCAAATATTTTCTTTTGAGAATTCTGATCACATCTAGTTCCCCTCAGTATAAAGCTTTCGTACTAGTTTGGCACCCATGGCCATATTCATGATGCTCAACTATCTGATCCCAACATCTCCAGCTTCCTTGGGGAGGAAAATATTTTACCATGAAACCAAGGGAAGCTTAAGTTGTTCTCCCATGCCACTCCAAAAGAATCTTCTTAGAATCTCAATAAGATCATCCTCTACGGCCTTGAGAAGTTTGAGGCAAGCTATTAAATAGACTGGGATAGCCAAGAGCACTACCTTAATCATGAGTAACCTTCCAATAGAAGATAACCATTTTCCTTTCCATGCCTCCATATTTCTCCTATAGCTATTGATTATATTCTCCCAATAACTT
Source organism: Thuja plicata (assembly GCA_018584345.1). Taxonomy (NCBI): domain Eukaryota; kingdom Viridiplantae; phylum Streptophyta; class Pinopsida; order Cupressales; family Cupressaceae; genus Thuja; species Thuja plicata. Next base: position 3,228,532 of record MU228138.1, read on the forward strand.
ATCTTGTTCATTCTAGGAAATAAAGGTGGTGACATTTTATCACCATTAACCCTCTGGGTTGACCTCAAGATCACAAGATTCCATTTCAGAAGATGTGACGAACTAATTGATTAAGGATATATCATATTAGGCATATCATTGTAACATATCTTAGGTTATATCGATATGGTCTTACTTTTTCTTTAATAAGGCCAAGGAAGTATTTTGGTAAGACAGGTTTATGGTCTCACCAAAATCCAAAATAGGGTGTTCATTGGGTTTTGGGTTTGCATATCGACATAATTGGTCTTGTCTCTCGCTGGTGGAATCCATTTTCATATCCTCAACTGTCAAAAAGGGGAAATATTGGTGTCCGATAGTGTTAGTTACACTGATGAAGTTCATCAATGTAACTCTTTCCTATACCATTAAGGATTTGGGTGATCAACTAAGTGTCTTAGCAAGACATCTTTAGGTATTTTCGACATGGTCATTCCTCGGGCTGTCGATCTAGGTCTCATCGATCAAGACATGAGAAAGCACCAGAAGGGAAGTTGGTCATCGATGAACATTATTCCGATAGGATTAGTTGTTTGGCGGACATAGGTTTATGTAGAAATGCCATCGATGTATGTTACACTGATGATTCTCTTCATCAGTATATCTTGTACTATTGTAAGAGACCAAATCTAACGGGATGACAGTGTATGTTATACCAATGAATTCCATCACGAAAGATTTCCCGTGGTCTCGCTTATATCTTTAGAGGAAATGATAGATGCAAAATCTCATTAGTGGAGCTTCTCAGGGCTTCATTGATATTCAATGGTTCTTTTAAGAAGAAGGTTTCAATCATTCAAAGGTGGTTGGTCATCGATGTAACTCTTGCCGATGATCGATGAGATCACTTTGGCACGGAGAATGTAGAGACTCATTGGTGGGGCTATGCCAATAAGGAATAGAGTAGAGGTGGTCACATTTACTCCTACAGTTGTATTCAACAACTTGTCTGCCCTTGTTGACCAGATATTTAGGCAACGTCATTACTATAGTATGGCTTCCAGCAAGTTCACCTATCACTTCATGACCAAAGGGGTTGCCTCTCAGTAATTTTCTTCATGCCATTAGAGTAATCATCAAGTATGAGTTGATAAATGGCCTTTCCCTTCTGCAATAAAGAATTTATTGTTTGGCTCTTTCTATCCCTTCAGCGCTCAATTTGTAGATCAAATTTCCTCTAGATTTGATCTTTTTGTAACTCAACCCAAGTAGGGAATTAAATTCTAGTTTCTCATTTAGAGTTATGCCTTCTCTTTAAAAGGAAATCTTGTACATTTTGTAAAGGATCTTTTCCCTAGTTCTATTATAGAGTTTTCTCTTTTGTAAATGTAATTTTGCCTTGCCTGATTTCAATGAAATTATTATTTTACCTATCTTAGTTGCAGATATTCTATGTAAAATCTATCTTTTGCCTTCATATTTGCATGTATTTCACCATCTTGAGCCTGTTATGTTGTACAATCTAGGATTATCCAGACCTAGTTAGTGAATGCTTGTATTCCTTGTAGGTTTGGATCCAATCTTTTGCCTTCATATCGATTTAGGTTGATAAGTGTTTTGGGATAGTGTAGTTGTATGATCATAATTGAATTCAAGTGTAGTAATAGGTAGGAGGAAATCAAAACATTCAATTTGGTGCATCACCCTTTTTCTTTTCTACATTTTCCCTTTCAACATAACCTTCTCCCTTTTCCTCAAAAGCAGTAGATTTAGGCGCACCCTAATTTTAAAGGAAACTGAACTTCTTTGAAGATTCAATCTCATTGATCAAGTACCACATTGAGAGATTGTTTCCATGTTTTACAAGGTTTCCTAGGTTTCTAACCACCATCTAGGCAAGGGTGAAAACTTTTGTGATAAATATTTTTGGCACGCCCGGTGGGAAAAAGATCAAATCAATTTAAAGACATCCCTTGGTGGACCAATACAAGCTTCATCCATTGAGATTTTGGTGTTATATCAGTGCTAGCAGCCTTTGGAGGTAGTTCAATCAAATACCATGGCGACACCAAGTGAAAATATATTTGTTTCAAGTAGTAATAGTGTTGGTATGTAACAAGACAAATCTGGTCTTTTATGTTTCTTCAGGCTTTCTATGAAAATGTTTATTTAAATGTTTTTACATGGATCCGTTTCATAGAGATGCCACCTAGTTTTCCTCATATAAGGAGAATTATCCCCCTTTATCCTTATTTTTTCCATCTCAATTACTGATACAACCTAATTTTTCCCCATGTTTCCCTACTCAATCTTTTGAAGGTTCCGACATCAATTTAGCCAATCCGGGAATTAGAGAACTCTTTGACCACGTGGACAATCTTGGATTTGAGTTTGCAGGTTTAGTACTAACTTTTGGTTATTTTCATAATCCATATCTGGGTTCAGACAATGGGGGAATTAATATTATTGAACTCCTTATGGTCATCTAGTTCATGAGTTGTGTGAAAACAAGGAGTAGTGGGAATATGATGCACAAGTACATGAGGGTGTATACGAGCTATACCATAAATGTATAGAAGATGCGAAAAGAGACCAAGATGATAAGGATCATCAAACCTATCTCAAAGAGAAACAAGAAAGGGAAATAAAAATAGAGATAATTTGATGATGATATTGCAAGAAGATTGGCTGCAAATGCAAATGTAGAAATGAAGCTCAAGCTTGCTGAAATACAAGCATCTGAGACTCCTAGGAATAAGTTTGCTAGCTTCAGGAAATAAAAGCCCAATATATTGCAAGAATATACTACAGAGGCAATCCATCCTCCCAAATTTTCCATTCCATGCTTCAGATCATCTTGTCCAATTGTTACAACTCCAGAGCCTTCTCATCTCCAAAAGGAGAAGAAAGAGGAATTTCTGCAAGAGGATATCAAGAAGTTTGTACAAGAAGAATCCTCTCTATAGACTGTAATCAAAGAAGAAGTAGAGGACCTTGTCGTCTCATTTAAATAACTCCCCTCTTTTGTTTTAGAGGAAGAGATAGATGCTTCAAAGGATAACCTTGTCCTTGAAGATATACATATGAATATGCATGAGGTTGTTCCTCAATCTATGCATATTGTCACAATAGAATAAACAGTCCAAGAAGAATAATTCACTACTTCTTTAAGACATCATGAGAGATGTTGTGACATGTAAATATTTTATGGCATGAGAGAGATTTATTGGTATGAAATTGAAACTTCATTCATTGATATCAAGCCATCATCTCCTAGATCCGCTTTGCTACAAAATAGAGAGCCTCTACAAGAAAATGTTGAAAAGGTTGTACCAATAGAGACCTCTCTATAGATGATAGATATAGAAAAACATGAGATACAATAGAATATCTCTCATGACATGAAGGATAATCAAGGAGTTTTCAAGGATATCCTTATCCTTGAGAAAGAGTGTGCTGATATGCATGAGGTTTCCCTTCACCCTATGTATATCACTATAGAAGACATGGAAGATATTGGTGATGATGATGATTTTCTTGAGGAACTTGGTGTCATCTGATCTTCTATTAATATTTAGCCACTATCTCCTACAATTGAAGAACATAAGTTGCAGAAACAACAAGAGGAGGAACACATACCATCAGCTATACCATTAAAGTCCCATGTAGACGAGTAGGATACAAATGTTACAAAGCACAAAAAAAAGGTCAAAGGTGATCTTTCAGACCAAATACTATCAAGAGAGTGCCCCATAAGGAATCTCTCTGTAAGAAATTAGAAATTTCCCCCCAGTCATGCTTATTTTAGAGCATGAGGGTGAAGATCACAAGAAAGAGCAAGTTTGTCTTTCTCAAATAGAATTTTTCCCAGTCCTAAAGAGCTTCTTTGTTCTCAACATTGGAAGGGAAGTCCAACAACATATGAAATGCCTATCCTACTTGTTGTCCTGGCTAGTTTCCCATATGTATGAAAGGAACAAAAAATTGATTAGGAAGGGAAACTACTTCAACAAGTAGTTAATGACTTTGTTTGATGTTTTCATTTGTGGATTCTTGTATGTAGTAGGTTAGAATTCTAGTTTTCCAAGAAGTGCATGAGCACAACTACTTCCAAAGAGTGGTAGATTTTGAGTTTTGCTGGTCACAAAGAAGAGAGGTTGTAGGTTGAATAAATTTGACTCCACCCCCAATGGATTTTAAAAGGATACTGTTCTTTCATCTTAGAAGGAAAATGCCCCTTGAAGTCACAAGAAATGTTAACATTTTATCACCGTTAACCCTTTGGGTTGACTTCAAGATCACATGGTTCTATTTGAGAAGATGTGCAAAGATAATTGATTAAGGATATATCAAATCAGACATATCGGTGTTACATATCTTAGGTTATACCAATATGGTCTTAGTATGCTTCAATGGGGCCAAGGAAGTATTTCAGAAAGACAAGTCTATGGTCTCACCGAAATCCAAAATAGCGTGTTCATCAAGTCTTAGGGTTGCATATCAGAATAACTGGTCTTGTTTCTCATCGATGAAGTCCATTGGTGTAGCTTTAACTATTGGAAAGGGGAAAATATTGGCATCCGATAGTGTTAGTTACACCAATGAAGTTCATCGGTATAACTCTTTCCAATACATGTTAAGGATCTGGGAGATCAACAAAGTGTTTCAGCAATACATCTTAAGGTCTTCCTGAAATGGTTATTCTTCAGACTGTTAGGGTAGGTCTTTGCGATCAAGACACGAGCAAGCACCAACAGGGAAATTGGTCATCAACGAACATTATGCCAATAGGATTATCTAGAAATGTCATCGGTGTATGTTACATAGATGAGTCTGATCATCACTATAGATTGTACTATCAAAAGAGACCAAATCCAAAGGGCCGACAATGTATGTTATACCGGTGAATTATGTCAGGGAAGCTTGCCCGAGGTCTCACCAATATCTTCAAAGGTAGCAATAGATACAAAATCTCATCAATGGAGCTTCTCAGGGCTTCACCGATATTCGATGTTTCTTTTCAGCAGAATGTTTCATTCATTCAGAGGAGGTTGGTCATCGACATAACTCTTGTCGATGATCAAAAAGATCACTTTGGCACCAAGAACATAGAGACTCATTGGAGGGGTTGTGCTGATAAAGAACAAAGCAGAGGCGGTCACATTTACTCTTGCAACTGTATTCAACAACTTGTCTACCCTTGTTGACCACATATTCAAGTGACACCATTGCTATAGTATGGATTCAAGTAGGTTCACCCGTCGCTTCATGACCAAAGGGGTTGGCTCTCAGTCATTTTCTTCATGCCATTAGAGTAATTATCAAGTACTAGTTGATGAATGTCCTTTCCCTTCTGCAACAAATAATTTATTGTTTGGCTCTTTTTAGTCCTTTTAATACTCAATTTGTAGATCAAATTTGCTCCTAATATGATCTTTCTGTAACTCAATCCAAGTAGGGGTTTGAACTCTAGTGTCTCATTCAGAGTTATACTTGCTCAAGTTAAAAGGCAATCTTGTACATTATGTAAAGGATCTTCTCCCTAGTTCTCTTACAAAGTTTTCTCTTCTATAAATATAATTTTGCTTTGCTTGATTTCAATGAAATTATTGTTTTACCTATCTCAGTTGCAGGTATTATGTGTAAACTCTATCTTTTTCCTTCATCTTTGATGTATTTCATCATCTTGATCCTGTTATGTTGTGCAATCTATGATTAGCCAGACCTAGCTAGTGAATTATTGTATTCCTCATAGGTTTAGATTCAATCTTTTGCCTTCATATCAGATTTACGTTGATAAGTCTTTTGGGATAGTGTAGTTGTATGATCCTCATTGAATTCAAGTGCAGTCATAGGCAAGAGGAAATCAAAAAATTCAATTTGGTGCATCACCCTTTTTCTTTTCTATATTTTTCCTTTCAACACATCCTTCTCTCTTTTCCTCAAAAATAGCAGATTTAAGTGCACCCTGATCGTAAAGGAAGACGACCTTCTACGAAGATTCAATCTCATTGATCAAGTCCCACATTGAGTGATTGTTTCCATGTTTCACACGGTTGCATAGGTCGCTAACCATCATCTAGGAAATGGTGCAAACTTTTGTGATAACAAAAGACATTCTCAGAAAATGGCCAAAGTTTTTAGCTACCCTCATTTTCAAAATTCTTGACAAGAATCTCTGTAGGTTGGGCTGTGTGTTGAGAAAGAATACTTCTAATTTTCTCATAAATTATAATAATTTTTTATATATATTATAAATAATTTAAACTAGTATTCACACTTGGTGTGTGATTGGAATGCCATAGAGGTGTGGAATGTAAATTAAGGAAAATTTTGGTCTATTTTGTGCATAAATTTATGTAATACGCGAGGTGAGTTGGTAGGTCAATTAGATTATGATGTTTTCTGTGCAACAAAGGTCTCAATGGAGAAGTCATAGCTTTAAATCAAATATTCATTCACTTACAAGGATCCAATCATATCTGAAACAAAATATCTTCAAATCATGAAGATAAACAATTTCTATTACCAACAGGCTGATGTTATGTTTGTGATAGGGTGAGAGGGAGAGAGGAGTATATATGTATATAGATAGATAGATAGATAGAGAGAGAGAGAGAGAGAGAGAGAGAGAGAGAGAGAGAGAGAGAGAGAGAGAGAGAGAGAGAGAGAGATNAGAGAGAGAGAGAGAGAGAGAGAGAGAGAGAGAGAGAGAGAGAGAGAGAGAGAGAGAGAGAGAGAGAGAGAGAGAGAGATGCACTATTCTAAGCATAAATCTCAAGGAACACATGCTATCCTTAAATTTATTTTATTAGACAAATTGAAATATAATTACATTGAAAAAATTTAATAAGACAAAAAAATATAAATTAAATAATTCTAATATCTTTTAATTATTATTTGTAATTTCATAAGAAGACATAAATAAATAAAATAAAAATTTAATTTATTGAAAATTAATCCTTAAAAGAAAAAATAAATTAGAATAAATGAAAAAATAAAATAGAATACTCTAATAAAATAAGATAATAATAATATTCTTATAGAAACTAAATACTATAAAAGATAGATTTTTAATTCAAAATATGATTATTAATAAAATGTGGAAAGGCACCATTGAACCTAAAATAAAATGCTTTAAATGGCTGGTCACTCTAGATAGATTGCCCATTAGAAGAGATAAGCACATAAGTGAACTCTGTAGCTTATATAAACTCCCTGAAACTGGCAGATACATTCTTCTTGACTGTATTTTTGCTAGGAAAGTTTGGAATATGTTTGGTATTTATTATCCTATTGATGTTCATATTCTAGACATTATCACTGGTAATATCAATGACATTAAAAATGACACTAATCTTTTTTGGAATATTCTTTCTTCTAATATTCTTTGGTTGATCTGGAAGTGCAGGAATGAGGAAAAGTACCAGGACACCCCCAGGCTTCTTATTGAGTCATTTCTTCTAGACTCACTTATTTTAAAATTTTTGTGTAGGTCCATAATACGATGATGATGGACAAAGAAAAGATGAAAAGATTCCTTAAAAATGGACATGCAACCTTCTTTGTCTACGAGCTTAAGCATGGATATGAATGGAAAAGAAATATGGAGGACTACAAGACTTTTGAGAAAGCCTGCGTTAAACTCAATAAGGAAATAAGAAAGAACCTCAAGTCTAAGAAAGATCAGAACCTCATGCTCACTCAGATTCAGGAACTGAAAAACATGGCTTGGATGGAGGGGCCTATGGGATGGACGGCGTGGGTTGATACCCACAGTGACATTTTGCACTAGTCCCTCTCTTGGGCCTCATGTTTCTTTTCATGCTCTTTTGTTGTGTATAAGACTCTTAATACTTTCCGATGTAACCGTTTATGTGGGAGTTTTTGCCTCCACTGTGGAGGACTCTCTATGATGTAACTTAATTGGAACCTGTCGGTTTATTTTTGATCAAACTATATCTAATATAAAAAAATATGATTATTTTATAAATTTAATAGGATAAATAATTATAAATTAATTTAATTATAATAACCTTGACATATTATTTGTATTTCATAAAAAGACAAATAACCAAAATGAATTTTAAATCTAATATAAAGTAATTCTTAAAAAAGAAGAAGAATTTGAATCAAGTTAAATTTGTTAAAATATGAAAACAAAAAGATAAAATGTCTTAATAAAAAAAAAGATAATATTAAAAGATATTCTTATCAAGAAATGTAATAATAAAAGATAGATTTTTCTTACATAAATATATTTTCTAATTTTTTTATATTTTTTAAATTAATATAAATTATATGATTTAGATTAATAGTTTACATCCTTCTCATAAATTCTAAACCATTGAATTCAAAAAAATTAATTGTTCACTTCATATAAGAATTATTCTAAGTAAATTTATAATAAAACATAACAAAATTTATTATAACAACTTCATCTCATACATTATAAAAATAATTTAAAAATACAATACAAGTGATGTATATATATATATATATATATATACTTCATTGCATACATTATTAAAAAAACTCAGAAATACAAGTGAAAGTTATGTATAGTTTTATATCTATATCCATATATATATAGATACGCGGAGATTTGGTATGTTTAGCTTTAATTTTACATGTAAGTCACCATCCCGAGAAGCTAAACTACGTCCTTTATAAATATGGGAATCACTAGTTTCGACGGTTATCGTTACATAACTTTTTAGTTATTTAATAAACACAGAAACTACAAGAAGAGACGGTTATGGATATATATATTTCCATAGGGTCTATAAAACTATTTTAATTTTTGGGTTTGGCTTATTTTCTCCTTTTGCTAGACGAGACATGCAGTTACCAATCACCATCAATCCATCTATGAAATGAGGAGAATATACACAGTAATATACATCTCGAAGAATATATATACAGTAAATAAAGAAGAGAATATATCTTACTTGTTACAATGGGAAGAGTTGAAGGCATCTCCTTCCTCACAAAATCCTCTCCATGTGCTTGGAATTGGAGGCATTCCATCATCCATAAAGCTTTCACACTCTGGCCAAATACCTGCAATATACACATTCCATAATTGCTTAGAAATATACTAATTAAGAGAAGTATATTAGAGACCAGCCCATTTTGTAATTCTGATTTCATATTCATATTCTTTTTCTTTTACTGAAGTATAACTTGATATTCATGGATTTATAGGTACCTGAGTCTAGGAGCCCAACAATTGTATCTTGCCCATAATTTGCCTTCTTCCACAAGCTACTTGAAGATGGGCCATCTGCTTCATGTTTTCCATCTGATATGCCTAGGAACCTCCATGACCTTGTTGTGTGCATTCTTCTTCTTTTGCTTGGAAATACAGAGATAACCCCTTCCATCTCTACATTCACAAATCATTACAATCAATGTAAATGATCTAATACTAATTTCCTACACCTTTGTTGGTTTCTTGAAATTCCAAAGTTCATATAAAATACTTGGGCAGCTGTGTATATTGTTACCTGAGATGACAGAAGCTTCTTCACTAGAAAGATGGGCTGCAAAGCCATTGAAGCCATGCTTGTAACTATATAGCAATGATTCTCTTGCTTCCTCAACACTGCCCAAGCCCAAAACACCACATTACCATTTCTTAATATCAGCGCAATAATATCTTTTGTGCATCTATTCTAAATTCACAATGATTACATTAAACAATGATAGAATTGTTCAATGATATCAGATTTTCACAATTTTTTGTATCAACATTTCTGATCACACTCTATACTCTATCATCACGATAAAAAAGAAATAAAAGAGACATGATAAAATTGTGTTGAACCAACCTTTCCTTGACAAAGGCAAGCATTGATTGATGCATATCAACCACCTCCTCTGGTTGTAAGCCCCCATGGTCACCTGAATACACAATATAAACCTGAAAATCACATAGACATGATAAGAATCAAACCATGATTAGAAACTTCATGAATACTACACCCTGGAATGAATATAAAAATAGTATACCCACCTCCTTAGATGAAGCAAAAACAAAGAAGTGTGCAAGGAACTCCAATATTATCATCACCACTCTCACAGCCATGGCTAGATTTATCCAATGCTTGACCTTCAAAGACCAATCTTCTCTTATAAGATTTCTCTTGGAGGACGTACTGCTACAACTTGTAGGACACGTTCATCATGGGAATAGCATCTTGGAGAAAAGATGGAAAAATTAGTATAAAGTCTATATATTATAATCAGGAGAAGTTCAATGACTTGTACCGTTCATTTTATTATGTATATATCACATAAAAGTCAAGGATTTAATATAAAGTTTATAGCTGGTTGGGGCCTCCAATCAAGAAGGAATGCTTGCTCATTTGATGACATGAAAGTGAAATGTATTGTGATTTGGTGGAGGGACACCATGGTTTGTATTATTATTATTTCAAAGGTGGTATCTTGAAGTGGAGTCGTTATGGACCACACCCAATACAAAATCCGATTTGGAGGTCACTTTGTACATGAACATGGGGACAAGTTTTGAATGGTATTCTTTACTTTTGGCCTTAGAGTAGGTGTTGTGTTGAAAGATTAAACAAAATAAGGTGCATCAACTTTAATAGATGCTCATAGAGCAGCTTTAGACATGACATACATAATTCTTTATATATGTGCTATTTTTTTTATAAATTTCATGTTTACATCATGAGAAATTGCTTGTTTATGCTGGAATATAAGTTTGTTTATATCACATCTGGTTTTCTCAATTATGTGCCCCTCTTTTAGAGCATCAAGGAGCAAAACAACCCAGTAAGGTTCTAAAGTGTCTCTTCTTGTAATGTCATTTGTCATTTCTATGTACGATTCTTAGAAGCAAATGACAGAAGTTTTGTGGCATAATAAAGACGGTATGCAATTCATCATATCATCTTTATTTATTTGAAAGCATAAATACATTGACTGACTAAAAGGATGGCAAACTATAAAATAAGGACATTTCTTTCATATCCCTACGACATTGACTGACTAAAAGGATGGGAAACTATAAATAAGGACATTTCTTTCATATTCCTATGAAAGGTTGAAGTGTTATTAATCAGCTTTAATTTTGAACTATTATTAATCAGCTTTTCAAGAAGATTGAGGATGGAGATTAGATGTTTATAAGGTGATGATGTTTGGTTATAATGTTTGTGTGGTTGTGTTTTCTGAGGATGGGGTTTCTGGAGGATTTCCGTGTTGTATTTTCGGATTTAGTATTGTCAAGATCCTATTTGATGTAATTATACTTTAGTTTTAGGCTGATTGGGCTATGACTGGAGGTTTTCTTGCTTGTTCTTTCCTCCCCGTATGTTCTTAAACGGGGATGGATGTACTTTTATTTTTTATTTTATTTAATAAATATCTTCTCAGCTTCGGCCCCTTATCCATAAAAAAACAAAAAAGTTTGTGTGGTTGTGTTATGGTGGTAAAGTTGTGTTGATATCATGAGCTTAAGTTGTAATCTTTTGATTTGTTTCTAATTATTGATCTTATATTTTTTTATATTATATTGCTATTTCAATATATTTTTAAATAAGTAGAATAATTTTTTTTTTGAATGTAATTGATCTGATTATATTGATATTAGCATCTCTACTTTTAAGGACATTACGTTTTCACAATTTATTATGTTGATGATCTCTTGTTTTTGGATTTGATTGTGCAATGATCCATCACTAGAATGAAATAGTGCATAAGAAGAAGAAAACATGACGGATCCGAAATGTTGATGCAAAAAACTCTCCCAAAATTAAATCCAAAACGACAGATGATCACCATCTCTACTTTTATATAGTAGATTAGGACAACATGAATAAACATACATTCACACACAAAATCATCCTTTCACAAAGCAGTCCCAAAATTTTAGCAAAATGTTCTATTTATAAGTTCTGATTACTTTGTAAACTTTCTAATTTCATCTTAAACAAAGACTTAAATTTCTCTTTTATTGTTTTAGTAAAATATTTCAATTGTGAACTCAGCACCATCTAGGTTCCTACAACTTGAACTTTGCCATTAAATCTAATGTCCTTTAGCAAATATTAATTTTATTTATAAATTTTAATTATGAATTTCAAGTATTTGAACTTATTGATTTCATCATATAAAATAGACTTCAAAACTCTTCCTCACAATTCAAAATATTTTTCTATTGAAAAAAATCTAATTAAATTTTAAAAAAAAAATCTTGTACCTACACTTAGTTTTCTTCCTTTTAATTAGTATAATTTCATATTAGTTTTCTTCCTTTTAATTAGTATAATTTCATATTTTATAATATAATGTATAGCATGCTTCAACAATGGTGAAGTGAAAGTGTAAACCATAAAAGCTCTTATCATGCGTTTGGATTTTTACCTATGCAATATGCACGCTAAAAGATTATTTAATAAGGTGGTGCATTTATGGCCACTAGATATTAGACATAATATTGTGGTCTTATTGGGCTTGATGATAGAGAAGCTCACTTGCTGTTTTGAGCTGGCCACAATTGAACATGCTGGCTATAGTTGCATACATGTCATGTTGGTACCACATTAGTGGAGTGCAAAAGTTGACATCTTTAAGAGGTAAAACCATGAGTAGAAAAGGGCTTCAAGAACTAATGATCGGAAGAAAAGGAGTTCTGATTTTTCACGAGTATGTTGCCTAGTACAATGAGGGTGTGGAAAGGGAGACTTGTGTAGGTGCTTGAAGAAAAAGACACTCATGACAAGGTGAAAAGTATCTTCAAGATTTTTTATTTATTTCACTGCAATAGTTTCCTTGTGTAAATGATAGATTTTAAAAAAAATAGTGTTTTATTTGAGTTAAAGTTGAATTTAATCTTTTAGATTTCATTTTTTATTTTATTTTATTTTTGTCTTGGGTTAGATTTGCACTTGTTATCTTGAATATGATGATTACAGAGTGTAGTTGTGATTTGGTTGACAAATTTTAAAATAATATTTAACTTTAAGTCTAAATCAACTAAATTCCAATTAACTATTATCCATCAATTCACCCACAAAAGATACAATTTTGAGCCTTATGATGTATTTAAAAAGTGTAGAACTCTAACTTATTTATTCGTAAAAAGAATATTTTATATCACACTCGAGCACTTCAAGAATCAGAATATTATCTATCATAGAGAATATTACATTATCATATGTATTTATAAGAATATTTACGTTTTGTTTGGTGTCTCTAAAATTTGTACAATCCATTAAGTTGATCATCATTGTACTCCATGGTCTTTATCATAAATTCTTGATTCTAATCCTAAATGACACCTATTCCATTTCTACAAGGTTCTTTTATTAGGTCACTAATGCTCTAGGATATTTGTCACTACTTTGTGGTCTCTACTGTGACCTATCATGCTTTTATTTAAAATCTTCTCATGTTTTTCTATATTACACATTACACATTGGGTGCTTTTCATGAATATAATCAAACATCTTTTTACCTTATTTGATGAATTAAGGATGATTTTCTTTACTTCCATTATCTTTTGTGTAGCTCAAAAATATCTTCTAAGTGATGACATGTTCATTTGCATTATTTATTGCTATTTATATGATTAAATGTAATGAATGAACGAATGTGGCAATCTAGATGAATAGTCAAAGTATGATAGTTTTATTTGCTTCTATCTAAAGCATTTGTTGATTTTTTTTATTTAAATAAGATGGTTTTACCTACTTCTTTCTAATGCATTAATTGGATTTTTCATCTTTTTTGAACTTATAGTCCTCTACCTTTCTCCCCTTTTCAATAGTTGTCTCTTCATCATCTTCACCCACCCTTGAGCTAAGGTCCCCCTTTCTCTTAGCTCTTCCTAGTGGCTTATTCATACTCTATGGATCTTCTTCCCTTTCAATGTATCACATCTCTTATTTATCCACCATTACTAATTACTTTATTTTCACCAAATTATCCTTCTAATACTCCTTCAATTTCTTCTCCTTTATTTATGTGTTACCCTTTCCTAAGTTGCCTCTTCCCTTCCTTACCATGTTGTTGAGCCAAAACCTTGTTAGAATGAATTTAGAATAACTGAGAGGGGAGGGGTGAATCAGTTATCCTCAGGTCTAGATGTAGTAAAATAAAACTTTTTGTACTTCAGATCTACTCGGCAATAGTAGCATAAGTCAACAACTTTAATCATGCAGTTTACTGTCAATTGAAA
>MU228138.1:3269354-3292771 GCA_018584345.1 Thuja plicata
AGAGATGATCAGAATAGAAACTTTCCTCTTTGAAATAAAACAGATAGAAAAGCCAGTTCAGAATAGAAAGCTTTATTTAAAAGAATACAATAAATTGTTTTCTCTCTGCTTTAACTGTTTTCTTTCTCTGATTTAAATCTATTTTATTTGATTTTAATTATTTTCTTTCTCTTTAAAGCACAAATTAATTCAAAGATTCTATTTCTGAAGAGAAGAAAGATTTTTGAGAGAACATTCAATTAATTAAATAAATATGACCTCATAAATATGTTTTTCTCAATTATCTGAATAATTAAATTCAATTATTGAGATGAGGATATTTATTTAATAATTAAATATTATTTAATCCCTTTTCACGTGTCTTAGCTAAAGAGGGTGAATTTAATTTAATTAAAGTGCTAGGACTTTATTAAATAAATTAATTCGATCATAGGTTTGTTTAGCTAAATAGATATTTAGCAATTAAATACATGATGTATGATTAATGCAGATTTAGGATTTTCTACATTTGACACTTAGGTCGAGTAGAGTCAGTCAAAACTCAGAATTGCCTAGTACAATAGGACTTTGATGATCTAGAAGAGTGACAAATGCAACAAAATTGGTTAGGGTTGCAAGATGCCAATTTTGGGGTGTTACATTTTTCCCCTCTTTGAATTGATGTGTAAGCAGCGCATCGATTCAAAGAATAGTCTGATTCCTAAAACACAGAAGAATAGATTTGAAAATTGATAATGCAAAGATTTTAGGGCCATCTCAAGAATAGAGCTTGACTCTCCGTAGTCTAGGTTAGGTTGCCAAGATGCCGGTCAAGTAGAGTTTTTGAGGGTCATCTTCAGAACAAAGCTTGATCCTCAAGGATCTATGTTAGAATGCCCTGATACCTAAATAGATTGATATCTTTCACAAGGCTATCCCCAGAATGAGGCTCAACCTTCAGGAGTCAGTGTTAGAAAGCCCCGATACCTGTCTGACAAGATAATCAATAGAGATTTTAGGACTATCTCCAGAATGAATCTTAGTCCCCCAATATCTAGGTTAGATAGCCAAGACACTGGTTAGATTGACATGTTTCACAAAACTATCCCTGACATGAGGCTTAACCTTCAAGAGTCAGGGTTAGATATCCCTGATACCTGTCTCAAAAGATAGTAAATACAGGTTCAGAATCATCCCCAAAATGAAGCTTGATTATCAGGAGTCAGGGTTAGATTGCCTCGATACCTGTCCCAAAAAGATAGTTTTTCAAGAACCATCTCTAGAACGGAGCTTGATCCTCAAGAATCTGAGTTAGATTACTCAGATGCTTAATAAATGACAAGATGTAAGGAACAAAGATGCCCTTATTGATTGTGGAGTATCTATTTTTGACTGTGAGGTAGAAAAAACTGAACATGCCCCAAGTTATGAGATGCCCTTAGCAATGAGGACTTTTGAAAATAAGATCAGAGTGATTAGAATAGATTCAATGATGTAATCATCCTGCCCCCTCAGGAGCGAAATGGAAAGATGACACGTCATAATGATGATGAAGAGCGAAAAATCATAGATAGATATTGAATCAGAGATCAAGAAGAACTCAGAACAAATTATAGAAGAAATTGGAAGATTTAGAAGCAATTTGGAGCAATTTCGAGGTCTGGTTGACCAAGTTTGACTAGGGTTGACTAGAGTTGACCAGAGTTGACTTTTGAAAAAAAAGTTAAAAATTTCAGAAAATGATGATATGATAAGATTTTGACAACAAAGCAATGTCAGAAAGTCAACTGCACAAGCGTCCGATCGCGTCGGTCCCAAAAATTTTAAAATACGATTTTGAGCTATATAGAAGTGTCAGATTTCGATTTTGATCCCAAAAATGGATTGAGCATATACTTGAAGATAGAGAGAGAGGATCGAACACTTGTGCAATGTGATGAAACCAGGACTTTGAAAATAACTCCCTAATGTATGAACCCAGGAGTATGCAATGAAGGGAACACCGAATCGCTGCCACGATGCAAATCTAGAATGAAAATGCAATCCTATGCTAGATGCAATATGAAAGTGCAATTCTAGGACATGGTTGTGAGACCCATCGTAAAATCATCATCATCGAGCATTTTTTTTGGAACAACAAAGTTGATACAACCCTTACTAGCACCATAATGCAACCATAAGGATATGAATATGACTTGCATTGGATAACATGTAGGAAACGAATGTAAGCACTAGGGCACAAAAGCCAAGATGACCTGAACATTGTTTCTAGCTAATGTTGCAAGAGTACACTAGTATCGAGGCATTCAAAGCCAATATAACCATGAGTGCGATCATGCATAAACAAACAGATCAATGACAAACAAAACAATAACAAACAGAGAAATAACAAGCAAGGAGATAGTACCGACCTCACCATGGCATACAAATAAACAAGATCGAGGGATGTGAGGCTGTTCCACCTTAGTGCAGTAGCTCTTATCACATACACCCTATTTATTTGATGTTGCTGGATCATCGAGACTACACCAACAAGCAGTAGACAAAGAAAATATCAATGAAATTCATGAGAACAGTCAACATACAAACAAATATTCAATCATAGCTCAGCCAGTTTCACAGTTTTCGAATATATTCATGTATGAGGTTAAAAAACACCGTTTTGCTTGTGAGTGCATTGTGTTTGATTATCGTCGATAGATGTTTATGTTTGAGATATTCGATGTGTGTTAAAAAACATAGATGTGTCCAAAGATAGTGTTAAAAAATACTGTTTATGGTGGTGTTAAAAAACACCAGTTTGTGTCAGTAGTGAGTTGTCCTTGAGAAGTGACAAGATTACTGACTCTACATGTAAAAAAAAGATGTGATCAAATGGGGGACTTGTGCCCCCAAGTAACGATGATTGACTTGACGTATGTTGTGAGGACAAAGGAGATTTGGTTGCCCCCAAGCGTATGGTGCTAAATCAATGTCAAGTCAGGAGGGTTCACAAAGGAACCAGAGTGTCACCAAAGTGACCAAAAGATATGTACAAGCTAAAGAAAAGAAACATCAAGACCGATTATCGATAGATAGAGTGTTTGAGAATAACTCCAACTATAACAGATGTGAGCAATCTCAAGAGAATAGCAACGGTAGGCAGACACAGTGAGAACCACTGGTGACTAACGTGAGAGAGATGCTCAAATGAAGCAATCGTAGTATAAGCTAGACATCGGTAGGTAGACGCAGTGAGAACCATTGGTGACTAATGTGAAGAAGATCCTTAAAAGATAATAGGACAGTGCCCCCTAGATTAGGAGGGTTTCCCTGAGAGTATGACCAGTTTCAATCCATGTGAGTTGGTGTCTTGACGGGAACTAAAAGCAAATGTCAGCAGGAAAGCAGGAAAGCAAATGCATAAAGCCAAGTGGTGCTGCGATAGATATAGCAATGTGGAACAAGAGGTGCCTGTTTGCTAGGTTTTCACCTTCTTGGCAGAAATTCCTTTTTTGCTACCATGACGCCTGTTTGCCAGGTTTTCATCAATGACACCTTTTTTCTTTTTCTCTTTTTTTGTATTTTTCAAATTTTTAATTTTTTTGTATTTTTGGAATATATAATTTTTTTTGGAGATACATCAAAGTGCCTATTGCTAGGTTTTCACTAAGATGATCATTTTTTCAGGACTTTTTCAGGTTTTTAGAATTTTTTTAGGACTTTACTATATACATGAGCACACTAAAGATGTCTCAGCTGTAGAACCCCTTCAGATGAAAAGTGTTGATGGGATCTTTGAGTTGTTCTCCTTCAGTAGTAGAAAGTTGATAGGTACCAGACCCAAACACTATAGTGAAAACATATGAATCAAGCCAATTTGGTTCAAAATTCCCTTTCTGGATCTGATGTTGTTGATTCTTAGGGTTTTCCCTCAGAATGAGGTCACCTGCTTGGAAATCCCTTGGTCTAACCTTCTTGTTATAGCTCTTGGACATCCTTTTCTGGTATGCTCTAAGGTGATCGAACGCCACTTGTCAATGTTCATCAAGTAGTTCTAGCTCTTGTAGCCAAGATATTCTGTTATCTTCATCAGTAATGAGGCTTTTCAGAGGACTTGCAAAGAAGGAATCTCAACCTCAATTGGTAACAAAAAATCTACTCCATAAACCAAAGCATAAGGAGTAGCCCTTGTTGGTGTTCTTATGCTTGTCCTGTATGCTCAAAGAGCTGGATTGATCCAGAGATGCCAATCTCGTCTAGATTTATGTACTGTATGATGCAGGATTTTAAGGATTGTCTTGTTGGATGCTTCTGCCTATCCATTACCCTGAGTATAATAGATGGAAGACCAATGTTAAGTAATTTTAAACTTAGAGCATAGCTCTATCAAATCCTTTTTTTTGAACTGTCCCCCATTATCAGTGATTATTGATGAGGGTACACCATGCCTGCAGATGGTGTAGTTGAGAATGAACATAGCTACTAATTTTCCATTGGCAATGGTGAGAGGGATTGCCTCCACCCACTTAGTAAAATAGTTTGTAGCTGTGATTATGAACTTATGTCCATTTGAGGACAAGGGGTAAATATGACCCACCAAGTCAAAGGCCCAATGTTGAAATAGCTAGAAAATAATGAAGGGAATAAGCTCCTTGGCTGGAGCATGAATCAGATTACCATGTAGTTGACATTGTTTGCAAGACTTAGCAAACTATGTAGCTTCTTTTTCCATATCTGGACAATAGTAACCAGCTCTAATAAGTTTACGGGCCAATGTTAGGCCATTAGAGTGAGACCCACAGATACCTTCATGTACCTCTACTAACGCTCATTTGGATTCATTGGGTTCTAAACACCTAAGGAGGGTACCATCTAGACAACATCTATACAAGTCATTAGCGATGATGATGAACCGTGAAGCACTGCGGATTAAGTGACATTTCTCATTCTGGGTGTAAGTGTCCAGAACAATATGGTCACGAAGGTAGGAAAATATATGATGGTAGCGAGATGAGTCATGTCCAATAAAGGAATAGATCATCTGGGAATTAGGGGATTCATAGGCTAGGTGGCGTAATGTCTCCACTAGGAAGTCATTTCGAAAATCATTTTCTGGCATCTTTAGCATAGAGGCGAAAGTAGCCATGGCATTTACTACTTTATTATCTGCCCTTGGAACTTGTTGAAATGTGATGTGAGTAAAATAATTCTTGAGATCATCAACCAACCATTTATAAGGTACCAAATTGTCATCCCTTGTCTGGTAGATTTCATTTACTTGATTGATGACTAACTGTGAATCTCCAAGAACATTGAGTTTGTTTACTCGCCACTCAAGGGTGATCTTCATACCATTAATTAAGGCTTCATACTCAGCAATTTTGTTTGCACAAGGAAACAACATCTTATATGCTTTTGGTAAAGAGTACCTTTAAGGTGTAATGAATAGTATCCTAGCACCTGACCCCTATTGGAAAAATGAACCATCAAAAAACATAGTCCATGATCGATGTGTAAGAAGTAATATGGACTCATCTGGAAATTCAATGTGCAATGGTTGATGATCTACTAGAGGTGATTCTGCCAATTGATCTGCTACTGCTTGGCCCTTAATGGCTTTCCTTTCCACATATTCAATATCAAATTCACTAAGAAGCATGACCCATTTAGCTAGTCTACCTGTGAGGGTAGCTTTACTGAGAAAATATTTTAGAGGGTCAATTTTAGCAATTAGACGTGTAGTATGAGCCAACATATAGTGCCACAATTTTTGTGAAGGAAAAACCACTGCAAGGCAAACCTTTTCTATAGTAGAATATTTCATTTCATATGAGACCATAGTTCTACTAATGTAATAGATAGCCCTTTCTTTCTTGTGCTGATCTTCTTGAGCCAATAGGATACGTAATGATGCATCTGTAGCAGAGATATATAGTATAAGTGGCTTCCCATGAATAGGAGGCATCAAGAATGGCGGGTTTGCAAGATACTGTTTGATTTGTGTGAACCCTTCATCACATTCCTTGTTCCATTGGTAAGTCACACATTTGTATAGAGTCTTGGTGAATGGCTGTGACTTGTCTTCCAATTGAGAGATAAAATGCCGGATAGAATGTAGTCGGCCTTGAAATCCTCTCATTTGTCTAATATTCTTTGGTGGTGAAATTTCCATGATAGCTTGTACTTTTTCAAGATCCACTTTGATGCCTTTGGTATAGATGATATAGGCAAGCAATTTTCTATATGTTACACCAAATGCGCACTTCTTAGGATTAAGCCTCAGACTGAATTGTTCCATACAATCTAGTATAAGACCTAGCTCTGCAAGATGTTTCTTTCAATGCATACTCTTAGCTAAGGTGTCATCCACATAATCTTCCATTGTTTTATGCATCATGTCATGAAATATAGTAGGAACAGCTCTCTGATATGTAGCATCGACATTTTTGAGTCCAAAGGGCATGACATTCCAACAGAAAGTGCTCCAGGCACATGTGAAATCTATTTTCTCTTGGTCCTCTGGCGCAATTTTTATCTGGTTGTAGCTAGAGAAACCATCCATTAGTGAGTACATTTCATACCCAACTGTCATATCTATGATCATATCAATATTAGGCAATGGAAAATCATCCTTAGGAAAGTTAATATTTTTGTTTCTAAAGAATGTAGTGAATTCTTCTCTTTCTGCCTCTGATAGTGATTGTGCCAAGTGAATGATCTGAGGTTCTACCTCTGTACCCATGGTGATTGGTTGAGTTGGTACAATAAGAATAGATTATCTCTCCTAGAAATGACTTAGAAGCGCATCAAGTATCTCATCCTCAGGCGCCTCAGAGAGGTTTCCACCCTTGGCTACATCTTTTATTTTGATTGTTTTAGGCTTTGATATTGCCACGATGTGGTTTTCACCATCAGAGCACCGATTTTTTCTTATTTTTATTTTGTGACTAAGAAACTTAATGTTTGCGTCGGTCATATTGACACTTTCTTCGCTAGTGGAGGACGTTACAGGTTTGACAGTGTATAGGTAACACATAAGAGCGTAATCATTTTGGAATGTAAGGACTTCATTAGATGGGGATGTAGAGTTCCAGTCTATAAGCTCAGGATGGTGAAGTGAAAGAGGAGTGATGGGGTTAAGTGTGTTCATGGTATAATCATCAAGGTCATGGACAAGCAAGTCGAGACCCAAAGTGATCTCATCCAGAGGTATAGTCGAATTCCTTTGATTCCTAACGACCGTAGTAGATGACATGTTAACATCTAGGGAGTCAGACTCATGTGACCCTACACTAGACCATTCACCTACTTCGAGAAGGTTTTCATATGCATTAGCTATATCTGTATCTCTGTCAGAAGTTGTATATGACAAGCTGTCAAACTCATATTCATGAGAGTCTGTTTCATCATTAGGTGTCATATCAAGAACATGAGTGAAATCAACTCTTTGTCCCCAGTTTGGATGAGTTCTACCTAGAACCTTTGCTATGGTTAGATGAGCACCTATTGACCTAGGTACCTTAGTAATGTTTGTAGCATCAGCTACCTCTTGTGTAATGAGAAGTGACTAGAATTCCTGGTCAAACTATTCTTGAAAGTGTGGTGGTATGTATAAATCACCTTGATGAACAGGATTTAGAGTATATATTTTTTTCCACTCCTCATAAGTTAATGGGGAAAGTGAAGTGGTGGTATCAGAATCACTGTCAGTGTCTACTATATTGACACACAGTATAAAGTTATCTGGCTTAGCAAAGAATGCTCCCAGGTCTTGAGGAATAGGATAAGGAAAAGTATCCTCATCAGAGCTGTCTTCAGATTCTACAATTTTAGGTTCTTCTTTAGGTGTTGGTTGTTTATCTTCTCGAGGTACAAATTTGTTTATTCCTAGTTGAAATGTGAGTTTTTGGAAGCCTATACCTGTAGATTCGCATGTTCTGTGACCAATAGCTTCAAGTGGTGCAATCAAACCTTTATGATTCACACCTATGGGACCATTTCCTTTGTAGCAAAAACATTGCACAATAGATAGACCTTTTCCATATTGCTCAGGTTTCATGTCATAAGGAGGAGTTTGTTCAGAATTGTCATTTCCTTTATAGATCCAAGCTTTGATAGCTCTATTTTTAGCTTCTTCTTCTAATGGTATTGTGGCTTGTACAAAGGTACCACCATACTTTGTTGGAGGAGGAACCATAGAAGGTTTAGTGCTCTTAGAAGGTCTCCAAAAAGAATGGGGAGACAAAGGAAAAGATGTAATAGATAGCACAGGTTCAATCTGATATCCTCCCATGTCATTTTCTTTGAGTGTCAAACTCTTTACCATTTCTTTTAAATTATTCTCAAGGAGTTCAATAGATTCTCTGTTGGTAGGCACAAAGATGTTAGCATATTTTGTGAGGGCATTGCAATCATAGCGTGTATTAATAGGTATAGTAACTTTAGATCCTTGGAATGGGAACTTAATGTAATTATGGTTTGTGGAAGGGAAAGTTCGCATTTCATGGATCCATGTCCTTCCTAACAAAATATTGTATGCCAAAGGAATGTCAAGCACTTGACAGACAACATCTCATTCAATAGGACCAACTCTTATCGGTAAAACAACTAACCCCTTGGATTTACATTCTTCCTCATCATAGGATTTAATAGTAATTTTTTTGTGAGCATCAATGCAATCTTCACCATAGTCTAACTCAACAAGGAAACTAGCAGAGAAAATATTTAGGCCAGTGCGATTATCTATGAGAACACAATGAACATGCTTTGGACCTATCATGACTTCAATCTGCAGAAGATTATTATGTGGGTGATTCAAAGAATGGTTGTCTTCCTTAGAGAAAGAAAAGTAATGTGAGGAGGTCAAGTGACCTACCATGGATTGAAACTGGTCAAGATCAAGATGTTTTGAGACATTTTTCTCAGTGAGGGCTTTGTCTAGGATTTCCCTATGAGCAGGGGAGATTCTGAGGAGCTCAAAAATAGTTATCTGAGCATTAGTACGTTGCAATTGATCAAGAATGCTATAATTGGTAGCATTAGATGAGGAACCCACTTTGGGATTCTTATTAGCAGAGTCAACCTTAGCTTTGTCTAAAGGTTGAGTTGATGTAGATATAGAAGGCTCAGGGCTTATAAGGATGATATTAGCGCGAGATCGAGTGACAATGTTAGCACTCACTTGATACTGTCCTTATTCAGAAGATTGAGGTGTAGACCCTCACAAAATGAAAGGTGTTTTGGACTTGGAAGCATCTTCCTTCCCCTTGAGAATGATGACATTACAATGTTCAGGATCAACAGGTTCAACCATATTAATGACATTGTCATTATTGGTGTATGTAAAGTTGACATTAGCATCAGTAATTTTGCCTTTAGATGATTCACCTTTTCCACGAGGAGGAAATGGGTCTTTGAAAGCTTGGTGATTAGAATTTTTGTTGTGACCTCCCACAACAATAACCTCACTATCAATGAGATCCTAGAATTTATGCCACAATTTAAGACAAGTAGCTATTTTATGACCTTTGTTTTGGTGAAAATCACAATAAGCGAATTCATTCCACGAAGAGAGTTTTGGTTGCAGATCATAAGGTCATGAATTATCCAATGGAGTGAGTAAATGGTTGTCCACAAGAGTCTTGTAAACCACCTCAAGAGGTTCTCCTAAAGGAGTGAATTCACGCTTGGGCCTAGGAGCACAAGGTTTAGATCCAGAAAATTGTGAAGTACTTGGTTTGGAATTTGCCATAGCCTGTTCAGTGGCTTTGGCCACTTGCATCGTAGTAGTGAGATTAAAGGTAGCCTTGGAAGGCTTAGGAGTCACATTGTCTACAACTCCATCATTCACAACATTTTGGTTCTTGTTGGGAAATTTGGGTTTATCTTTGCTTGAGGAAGAAGACCCTTGTTTTTTTCTTTGTGCAAGGTCAATTCTCCTTTCTTGATCATAAATGTCTCGATTCTCACAGCTTGTTTAATCATGTCATCAAAGGTTAGAGGACCTTGTAGCTGTACTTGACACCCAAAGTTGGGGAGAAGATTATTGAGAAAGATGTCCAACTTTTCAGTGTGGGTATCTTGCGAGAATATCATGTATAAAGTTGTCTCCATCTTTGGAGAAATTCCAAGAAGGATTCCCCATGATTTTGTTTCAAGTTGCAAAGATCTCAGATATGAACCAGATGTTGGATGTTTTGAGAATAGTTTTGTAGAAATAAATTGGCAATTTCGTTAAAAGTTTTGATGGCAGTTAGTAGTATAGAGAACCATTCCATAGCCGACCCTCACAAAATACAGGGGAAAAGATGCATGAGATAGGCTGTGTCATGTATGAATTCCATGGAGAGAGCACCAAATTCTCTCAAATGGTCTTGAGGGTAAGATGTACCCAAGTATTTATGATATTTAGGAAGTTCAACTCCTTTGGGAAAAGGAGGCATGTAAAGATCTTTGTCAAATGGGAAAGGACAGATGCTTTCCAGTATGAATTGTATAATGAGTTTGTCTTTCTCATTCAAAAGTTGAGAGAGTTTCTCTTGCGTAGTTTTCATTTCTTTTTGCAAGCGGGAATTTTCAGTTTCTTCCTCTTTCTCAACAAGTGTTTCTACATCATAATTAGAAGGTAACTTAGCCCCTTGATTGGCTAGTTCAAGAATGTATTTTTCTTTCTCCACAGCTAGGAGAACTCCCATCATCTTACAGAAATCTTTGTTGGCATGAGCTTGTGCAATCTCTTCTTGAGTTATTTCTACTTCTACATCGTTAGGGGGGTCTTGAGATTGGGACTTACCCAAATTTTTAAAGAGGTCAATTCTGCTAACCTCACCACCTGATTGGTTAAGATCTGCCATCTTGCCAAAATGCAAGGATTCAAGGTGTAAAGACTTGGTATGAAAAGATTGAGTGTTCTCTAAATTTGGGTCTTCTCAGAACAAAGGATTTTGAACCCGACTAAAATCCATAGGAAATGGCCATTTATTGTAAGGTCAATGTACTAGAGAAGGAGATCAAGATGATTCCTCACTAGATGTAGCCATTAATGGTGTGGACAGTACAGATTCATCTTGATTAATTGAAAAAAATATTTTGGCACTTCGAGTTGTGACAGTCATAGAAAAAGTTTTGAACAAGAGATGTGAACTAGGACCAAACTTGAAATTGTCTCAAAGTAATTGCACAGAACGTGCCAAAAGGTGAAGTATCCTTGGTGCAAATCATCAGAGATGAGGCTAGAATAGCCAAGAGATGACTATTGTGACATAAGGCATGACGACACAGATGAAAAGAGATCAAAAAGACATAAGACGAGGCCAATTTAAGTAAGAATCACATAAGTCTCAACCCAAGAAACTAAGTTTTAGACTGTGTGAAGATAGAGGGCAGAAAAATAGACCCATATCAGAGACCAAATTTGATAGAAGTACACCTGACTGACAGAAATTAGCTTTCTATTTTGGACAAAAGACTCTAGATTCACGAAAATAAATGCTCTTTCACATGGTTATTCTCACCGATCTGTGTGAAACTTTATAGTATCATGTGAAGAAAGGCACCAGACTGGCAGATGAAAAAGATGATAGAATTATGGCACTGTTGCCAAATGTCGCGAGACAGTGTATGTCGTATCATGTGAAGATTTGTAGTAAAGCACGTGAAGATTGGGAAATGTCATGCGAAACTATGCAAATGTTGAAAGAACATTTACAGAATCAGACTATTGAGACCAGTTTGCATTTCCCAAGATAAAATCATGTTGTTTCTTAACAGATAGTTTGAGTGACAGATTGTTTTGGACATGTTCAAGATTGACAGTTTGTGTGTTTTTATGATAGTTTCAATTGTTCAAAAGATACGCCCACGCAAAACACATTAAACATAATATTTGTAGTACCAAAATAAGAACATCACAATCCTAGGATAGTATCTATTGAATCCCCACTTGAACCGAAGATCAGCTACGCTTACTCTTAGTGGATAACTTAGAATCTTGGAGGCATGGGCTCCTCCTTACATATGCACTCACTTCTCAGGCACACCAAGCTTCAAACCCCAGAAGAATTGCTTCCCAAAGGGTTGTTATCTCTACTAAAAGCTGTAAACATGTAGGGCATCTTAGTCGGTCTCTTGTTAATCCTTAATATTTAACAAGGCCAAATGTATCCATGGTGGGTGTCATAAATGTATGTGGTAAATTTGGCCTTGTTAACTCACCATACACTTCAACATAGTCCTTCTTCATCAGATACACACAAGAATAAATATGAGAGTATTCATCCTGTTTGCCTACATGATTCAACCTGTTGCCTTCTATCTAGATGGGGTTTTTGAAACAGCTCTCAGAATGAGAGTCTCACAACCATAGACCAATCTAGGAATGAAGGATTTTTCTCCATGAATGCAATGCAATGCACAGTTGTTCTAAGAATTGAAAGATGCAACCTTAGTCTAAGACATGATTTCAATGCAATTATTCTAGAAATTGAATGTAATCTATTGAAAAATGATATTATTCTATATGAGATTAGCAAGAAATGTGACAATAATTCAGTATTCTAACAATGAAAAAGTGAGTGGGGGTTTTGAATGAGAAATGAGAGTTCTTTTATAGACTCAGAGATGATCAAAATAGAAACTTTCCTCTTTGAAATAAAACAGATAGAAAAGCCAGTTCAGAATAGAAAGCTTTATTTAAAAGAATACAATAAATTGTTTTCTCTCTGCTTTAACTGTTTTCTTTCTCTGATTTAATTCTGTTTTATTTGATTTTAACTATTTTCTTTCTCTTTAACTCATAATTTAATTCAAAGGTTCTATTTTTGAACAGAAGAAAGATTTTTGAGAGAATATTCAATTAGTTAAATAAATATGACTGCATAAATAGGTTTTTCTCAATTATCTGAATAATTAAATTCAATTATTGAGATGAGGATATTTATTTAATAATTAAATATTATTTAATCCCTTTTCATGTGTCTTAGCTAAAGAGGGTGAATTTCACTTAATTAAAGTGCTAGGACTTTATTAATTAAATTAATTCGATCATAGGTTTGTTTAGCTAAATAGATATTTAGGAATTAAATATGATGTATGATTAATGTAGATTTAGGATTTTCTACATTTGACACTTAGGTCGAGTAGAGTCAGTCAAAACTCAGAATTGCCTAGTACAATAGGACTTTGATGATCTAGAAGAGTGACAAATGCAACAAAATTGATTAGGGTTGCAAGATGCCAATTTTGGGGTGTTACATTTTGCCCCTCTTTGAATTGATGTGCGAGCAGCACATCGATTCAAAGAATAGTCTGATGTCTGAAGCACAGAAGAATATATTTGAAAATTGATAATGCAAAGATTTCAGGGTCATCTCCATAATAGAGCTTGACTCTCTGAAGTCTAGGTTAAGTTGCCAAGATGCCAGTCAAGTAGAGTTTTCAAGGGTCATCTTCAGAACGAAGCTTGATCCTCAGGGATCTGGGTCAGAATGCCCCGATACCTAAATAGATTGAAATCTTTCACAAGGCTATCCCCAGAATGAGGCTCAACCTTCAGGAGTCAGGGTTAGAATTCCCTGCTACCTATCCAATAAGATAATCAATAGAGATTTTAGGACTATCTCCAGAATGAAGGTTAATCCCCCAATATCTAGGTTAGATTGCCAAGACACTGGTTAGATTGACATCTTTCACAAAACTATCCCTAAAATGAGAGTTAACCTTGAGGATTCAGGGTTAGATTGCCTCGATACCTGTCTCAAAAGATAGTAAATAGAGGTTCAAAATCATCTCCAGAATGTAGCTTGATTATCAAGAGTCAGGGTTAGATTACCCCGATACCTGTCCCAAAAAGATAGTTTTTCGAGAACCATCTCCATAACGGAGCTTGATCCTCAAGAATCTGAGTTAGATTGCTCAGATGCTTAATAGATGACAAGATGTAAGGAACAAAGATGCCCTTATTGATTGTGGAGTATCTAGTTTTGACTGTGATGTATGAAAAATTGAACATGCCCCAAGTGATGAGATGCCCTTAGCAATTAGGACTTTTGAAAATTAGATCAGAGTGATTAGAATAGATTCAATGACGTGATCATCCTGCCCCCTCGGGAGTAAAATGGAAAGATGACACATCATAATGATGATGGAGAGAGAAAAATCACAGATAGATATTGAATTAGAGATCAAGAAGAACTCAGAACAAATTACGGAAGAAACTGGAAGTTTTAGAAGCAATTTGGAGCAATATACTTGAAGATAGAGAGTGAGGATCGAACACTTGTGCAACGTGATGAAATTGGGACTCTAAAAATAACTCCCTAATGTATGAACCCAGGAGTATGCAATGAAGAGAACACCAAATCGTTGCTATGAGGCAAGTCTAGAATGAAAATGCAATCCTATGCTAGATGCAATATGAAAGTGCAATTCTAGGACATGGTTGTGAGACCCATCGTAAAATCATCATCATTGAGAATTTTTTTTTGGAATAGAAAATTCAATACAACCCTTACTGGCGCCATAATGCAACCATAAGGATATGAATATGACTTGCATCAGATAACATGTAGGAAACAAACATAAGCACCAGGGCACAAAAGCCAAGATGACCTGAATATTGTTTCTAGTTAATGTTGCAAGAGTACACTAGTATTGAGGCATTCAAAGCCAAGATAACCATGAGTGCGATCATGCATAAATAAATAGATCAATAACAAACAAAACAATAGCAAGCAAAGCAATAACAAGGAAGGAGATAGTACCGACCTCACCATGGCATACAAATAAAAAAGATCGAGGGATGTGAGGCTGTTCCACCTTAGTGCCGGAGCTCTTATCACATACACCCTATTTATTTGACATTTCGGGATCATCGAGACTACACCAACAAGTAGTAGACAAAGAAAATATCAATGAAATTCATGAGAACAATCAGCATACAAAGAAATATTCAATCATAGCTTAGCCAGTTTCAAAGTTTTCGAATATATTCATGTATGAGGTGTTAAAAAACACCATTGTGCTTGTGAGTGCATTGTGTTTGATTGTCATTGATAGATGTTTACATTTGAGATATCTGATGCGTGTTAAAAAACACAGATGTGTCCAAAGATAGTGTTAAAAAATACTATTTATGGTGGTGTTAAAAAACACCAGTTTGTGTCAATAGCGAGTTGTCCTTGAGAAGTGACAAGATTACTGACTCTAGATGTAAACAAAAGATGTGATCAAATGGGGGAAAAGTTCCCCCAAGTAATGATTACTGACTTGATATATGTTGCAAGGAAAAATGAGATTTGTTTTCCCCCAAGTGTATGGCACTGAATCAATGTCAAGTCAAGAGGGTTCGCAAAGGAACCAGATTGTCACCAAAGTGACCAAAAGATATGTATAAGCTAAAGCAAAGAAACATCAGGACCAAGTATCGATAGATAGAGCATTTGAGAATAACTCCAACTATAATGGATGTGAGCAATCTCAAGAGAATAGTGACAGTAGGCAGACGCAGTGAGAACCACTAGTGACCAATGCGAGAGAGAAGCTCAAATGATCAAGTGATCGTAGTATAAGCTAGACATCAGTAGGAAGATGTAGTGAGAACCATTTGTGACTGATGTGAAGAAGATCCTTAAAAGATAATAGGATAGTGCCCCCTAGATCAGGAGGGTTTCTCTGAGAGTATGACCAGTTTCAATCCATGTGAGTTGGTATCTCGACGAGAACTGAAAGCAAATATAAGCTGGAAAGTAGGAAAGCAGCAATGTAGGAAAGAAAATGCATAAAGCCAAGTGGTGCTGCGATAGATATAGAAATGTGGAGCAAGAGGTGCCTGTTTGCTAGGTTTTCACCTTCTTGGCAGAAATTATTTTTTTGCTACCATGACGCCTGTTTGCCAGGTTTTCATCAATGACACCTTTTTTTTTCTCTTTTTTTGTATTTTTCAATTTTTTAATTTTTTTTGTACTTTTGGAATATATAATTTTTTTTGGAGATACATCAAAGTGCCTATCGCTAGGTTTTCACTAAGATGATCATTTTTTTAGGACTTTTTCAAATTTTTAGAATTTTTTCAACACTTTACTATATACATGAACACACTAAAGATGTCTTAGCTGTAGAACCCCTTTAAATGAAGAGCGTTGATGGGCTCTTTGAGTTGTTCTCCTTCAATAGTAGAAAGTTGATAGGTACTAGACCCAAACATTGCAGTGACAACATATGGACCAAGCCAATTTCATTTAAACTTCCCTCTCTAGATCTAATATTTTTGATTCTTAGGGTTTTCACTCAAACGAGGTCACCTGCTTGGAAATCCCTTGGTCTAACCTTCTTCTTATAGCTCTTGGACATCCTTTTCTAGTATGCTCTAAGGTGATTGAATGCCACTTGTCGACATTCATCAAGTAGTTCTATCTGTTGTAGCCGAGATAGTCTGTTATCTTCATCAGTAATGAGGCTTTTTAGAGAGACTCGCAAAGAAGGAATCTCAACCTCAATTGGTAACACAAAATCTGCTCCATAAACCAAAGCATATGGAGTAGCCTCTGTTGGTGTTCTTATGATTTCCATGTATGTCCAAAGATCTAGATTGATCTAGAGATGCCAATCTCGTCTGGATTTATGCACTGTGTGATGCAGGATTTTAAGGATTGTCTTGTTGGATGCTTCCACCTGTCCATTACCTTGAGGATAATAGATGGAAGACCAATGTTTAGTAATTTTAAACTTGGAGCATAGCTCTGTCAAATCCTTGTTTTCAAATTGTCCCCCATTATCAATGATTATTGCTGAGGGTACACCATGCCTGCAGATGATGTAGTTGAGAATGAACATAGCTACTGATTTTCCATTGGCAACGGTGAGAGGGACTGCCTCCACTCACTTAGTAAAATAGTCTGTAACTGTGATTGTGAACTTATGTTCATTTGAGGACAAGGGGTAAATCTGACCCACCAAGTCAAAGGCCCATTGTTGAAATGGCCAGAAAGTAATGAAGGGAATAAGCTCCTTGGCTGGAGCATGAATTAGATTACCATGTAGTTGGCATCGTTTGCAAGGCTTAGCAAACTATATAGCTTCTTTTTCCATATCTGGCCAATAGTAACCAGCTCTAATAAGTTTACGGGCCAATGTCAGGCTGTTAGAGTAAGACCCATAGATGCCTTCATATACCTCTACTAACGCTCATTTGGAATCATTGGGTTCTAAACACCTAAGGAGGGTACCATCTAGACCATGTCTATACAAGTCATTAGCGATGATGACAAACTATGAAGCACTGCGGATTAAGTGACGTTTCTCATTCTGGGTGTAAGTGTCCGAAGCAATCTGGTCATGAAGGTAGGAAAAGATATGATGGTAGCAAGATGAGTCATGTCCAATAACAAAATAGATCATCTTGGAATTAGGGGAATCATAGGCTGGGTGGCGTAA
Source organism: Thuja plicata (assembly GCA_018584345.1). Taxonomy (NCBI): domain Eukaryota; kingdom Viridiplantae; phylum Streptophyta; class Pinopsida; order Cupressales; family Cupressaceae; genus Thuja; species Thuja plicata. The sequence goes on from MU228138.1 coordinate 3,286,746, forward strand.
TGTATCCACTATGAATTCATGTCAAAAATCATTTTCTGGCATCTATAGCATAGAGGCAAGAGTAGCCATGGCATCTGCTGCTTTATTATCTACCCTTGGAACCTGTTGAAATGTGATGTGAGTAAAATAATTCTTGAGATTATCAACCAACCATTTATAAGGTACCAACTTGTCATCCCTTGTCTGGAAGATGTCATTTACTTAATTGATGACTAACTGTGAATCTCCAAGAACATTGAGTTCATCTACTTGCCACTCAAGAGTGATCTTCATACCATTGATTAAGGCTTCGTACTCAGCAATGTTGTTTGTACAAGGAAACAATATCTTATATGCTTTTGGTAAAGAGTACCCTTAAGGTGTAATAAATGGTATCCCAGCACCTGACCCCTGTTGGGTAAATGAACCATCAAAAAACATAGTCCATGATCGATGTGTAAGAAGTAATATGGAATCATCTATAAATTCAATGTGCAATGGTTGATGATCTACTAGAGGTGCTTCTACCAATTGATCTGCTATTGCTTTGCCCTTAATGGCTTTCCTTTCCACATATTCAATATCAAATTCCTTAAGAAGCATGAACCATTTAGCTAGTCTACCTGTGAGGGTAGCTTACTGAGAAAATATTTCAGATGGTCAATTTTAGCAATTAGACGTGTAGTATGAGCTAGCATATAGTGCCGCAATTTTTGTGAAGCAAATACCACTGCAAGGCAAGCCTTCTCTATAGTAGAATATTTCATTTCATATGAGAACAAAGTTCTACTAATGTAATAGATAGCCCTTTCTTTCTTGTGCTGATCTTCTTGAGCCAATAGGATACCCAATGATGCATCTGTAGCAGAGATATACAATATAAGTGGCTTCCCATGAATATGAGGCATCAAGATTGGCGGGTTCACAAGATATTATTTGATTTGTGTGAACCCTTCATCACATTCCTTGTTCCATTGGTAATTCACACCTTTGTGTAGATTCTTGGTAAATGGTTGTGACTTGTCTACCAGTTGAGAGATAAAATGCTGGATAGACTGCAGTCGGCCTTGAAGTCCTCTCATTTGTCTAATATTCTTTGGTGGTGACATTTCCATGATAGCTTGTACTTTTGCAAGATCCACTTTGATGCCTTTGGTAGAGATGATATAGCCAAGAAATTTTCCAGATGTTATGCTTAATGTGCACTTCTTAGGATTAAGCCTCAGACTAAATTGTTCCATACGATCTAGTATAGGACCTAGATCTACAAGATGTTTCTTTCGATGCATACTCTTAGGTAAGGTGTCATCCACATAATCTTCCATTGTTTTATGCATCATGTCATGAAATATAGTAGTAATAGCTCTCTGATATGTAGCACTAGCATTTTTGAGTCCAAAGGGTATGACATTCCAATAGAAAGTGCCCCAAGCACATGTGAAAGCTATTTCCTCTTGGTCCTCTGGTGCAATTTTTATCTGGTTGTAGCCAAAGAAACCATCCATTAATGAGTACATTTCATACCCAGCTGTCATATCTATGATCATATCAATATTAGGCAATGGAAAATCATCCTTAGGACATGCCAAATTCAAGTCTCTAAAGTTTGTGCAGACTCATATAGATTTATCATGTTCTAATATTGGAACAATATTAGAGATCCATTCTGCATAATCAATGACTCTGATAAACACTGCCTTAAGAAGTTTCTCTAATTCAGCTTTTACAAGTAGAGCTACACATGGATGCATTTTGTGAAGCTTCTACTTGACGGGCTTAACACCTGGTGCAATGGACAAATGGTGCATGATTAGATTAGGGTCTAATCCCAGCATGTCTGAATATTTCCATGCAAATTTAATCTTTTTGTTTCTGAAGAATGTAGTGAATTCTTCTCTTTCTGCCTCTCATAGTGATTGTGCCAAGTGAATGATCTGAGGTTCTGCCTCTATACCCAAGTTTATTGGTTGAATTGGTTCAATAAGAATAGATGATCTCTCCTAGAAATGACTCAAAAGTGCATCAAGTATGTCATCCTCAAGCACCTTAGAGAGGTTTTCACCCTTGGATATGTCTTTTATTTTGACTATTTGAGGCTCTGATACTGCTATGATGTGGTTTTCACCATCAGAGCATCTATTTTTTCTTCTTTTTATTTTGTGACTAAGATACTTGATGTCTGCCTCATTCATATTGACACGTTCTTCACTAGTGGAGGACCTTACAGGTTTGACAACATGTAGGTAACAGGAAAGAGTGTAATTGTTTTGGAACGTAAGGACTTCATTAGATGGGGAGGTAGAGTTCCAATCTATAAGCTCAAGATGGAAAAGTGAAATAGGAGTGACAGGTTCAAGTGCAGTCACGGTATAATCATCAAAGACATGGACAAGCAAGTTGAGACCCAAAGCAATCTCATCCAGAGGTATAGTCAAATTCCTTTGATTCCTAATGACCATAGTAGATGACATTTCAACATCTAGGGATTTAGACTCATGTGACCCTACACTAGACCATTCACCTACTTTGAGAAGGTTTTCATATGCATTAGCTATATCCGTATCTCTGTCAGAAGTGGCATATGACAAGCTGTCGAACTCATATTACTAAGAGTCTATTTCATCATTAGGTGTCATATCAAGAACATGAGTGAAATCAACTCTTTGTCCCCAGTTGGGATGAGTTCTACCTAGAACCTTTGCTATGGTCAGATAAGCACCTGTTGACCTAGGTACCTCAGTAATGTTTGTAGCATTATTTGCCTCTTGTGTAATGAGAAGTGACTGGAATTCCTACTCAAATTGTTCTTGAAAGTGTGGTGGTATGTATAAATCACCTTGATGACCAAGATTTAGAGTATATTTTTTTTTCCACTCCTCATAAGTTAATGGAGCAAGTGAAGTGGTGGTATCAAAATCGCTGTCAGTGTCTACTGTACTGACATGTGGTATAAAGTTATCTGGTTCAGCAAAGAATGCTGCCAGGTCTGGAGGAATAGGATAAGGAAAAGTATCCTCATCAGAGCTGTCTTTAGATTTTACAGTTTTAGGTGTTTCTTCAGGTTTTGGTTGTTTATCTTCTCAAGGTACAAATTTGTTTATTCCCAGTTGAAATGTGAGTTTCTGGAAGTCTATACCTATAGAGTCACGTGTTCTATGACCAATAGCTTCAAGTGTTGCAATCAAGCATTTATGATTCGCACCTATGGGACCATTTCCTTTGTAGCCAAAACATTGCATAATAGATAGACCTTTTCCATATTGCTCAGGTTTCATTTCATAAGGAGGAATTTGTTCAGAATTGTCTTCTCCTTTATAGATCCAAGCTTTGCTAGTCCTATTTTCAGCTTCTTCTTCTAATGGTACTGTGGCTTGTACAAAGACACCACCATACTTTGTTGGAGGAGGAACCGTAGAAGGTTTAGTGCTCTTAGAAGGTCTCCCAAAATAACAGGGAGACAAAGGAAAAGATGTAATAGATAGCACAGGTTCAATCTGATATCCTCCCATGTCAGTTTCTTTGAGTGTCAAACTCTTTCCCATTTCTTTTAATTTATTCTGAAGGAATTCAATATATTCTCTGTTGGTAGCCACAAAGATGTCAACAGATTTTTTGAGGGCATTGCAATCATAGCTTATATTAGCAGGCATAGTCACTTCAGACCCTTGGAATGGGAACTTAATGCACTGATGGTATGTGGAAGAGACAACCTGCATTTCATGGATCCATGTCCTTCCTAACAAAATATTGTATGCCAAAGGAATGTCAAGCACTTGACACACAAAATATCATTCAACAGGACCAAATCTTATTGGAAAAACAACTAACCCCTTGGATTTACGTTCTTCCTCATCATAGAATTTAATAGTAATATTTTTACGAGAATCAATGCAATCTTTTCCATAGCCTAAATCAATAAGGAAACTAGCAGAACAAATATTTAGGCCAGTGCCGTTATCTATGAGAACACGAGGAACATGCTTTGGACCTATCATGACTTCAATGTGCAGAGGATTAATATGTGGGTGACTCAAATAATGGTCATCTTCCTTAGAGAAAGACAAGTAATGTGAGGAGGTCAAGTGACCTACCATGGATTGAAACTAGTCAAGATCAAGATCTTTTGGGACATTTGCCTCAGTGAGGGCTTTGTCCAGTATTTCCCTGTGAGCAGGGGAGATTTTCAAGAGCTCAAAAATAGTTATTTGAGCATTAGTACGTTGCAATTCATAAGGAATATTGTAATTGGTAGCATTAGATGAGGAACCCACTTTTGGATTCTTATTAGCAAATTCAACCTTAGCTTTGTCTGAAGGTTGAGTTGATGTAGATATAGAAGGCTCAGGGCCTTTGAGGATGATCTTAGCATGAGATCGAGTGAAAAAATTAGCACTCACTTGAGACTGTCCTTGTTCAGAAGATTGAGGTGTAGACCCTCACAAAATGAAAGGTGTTTTGGACTTGGAAGCATCTTCCTTCCCCTTGAGAGTGATGACATTACAATATTCAGCATCAACAGGTTCAACCATATTAATGACATTGTCATTATTGGTGTATGTATATTTGGCCTTAGCATCAATATTTTTGCCTTTAGATGATTCACCTTTTCCATGAGGAGGAAATGGGTCTTTGAAAGCTTGGTGATCATAATTTTTGTTGTGACCTCCCAGAACAATAACCTCACTATCAATGAGATCCTGGATTTTATGCCGCAATTTAAGACAAGTAGCTATTTTATGACCTTTGTTTTGGTGAAAATCACAATAAGCAGATTCATTCCACCAAGAGGGTCTTGGTTGTGGATCATAAGGTCATGAATTATCCAATGGAGTGAGTAGATGGTTGTCCACAAGAGTCTTTTAAACCACCTTGGTTCTCCTAAAGGAGTGAATTCATGCTTGGGCCTAGGAGCCCAAGGTTTAGATCCAGAAAATTGTGAAGTACTTGGTTTGGAATCTGCCGCAGCCTGTTTAGTGGCTTTGGCCACTTGCATCGTAGTAGTGAGATTAAAGGTATCCTTGGAAGGCTTAGGAGTCACATTGTCTACAACTCCATCATTCACAACATTTTGGTTCTTGTTGGGAAATTTGGGTTTATCTTTGCTTGAGTAAGAAGACCCTTGTTTGTTTTCTCTATGCAAGGTTAATTCTCCTTTCTTGATCATAAATGTCTCGATTCTCACAGATTGTTTAATCATGTCATCAAAGGTTAGAGGACCTTGTAGTTATACTTGATACCCAAAGTTGGGGAGAAGATTATTGAGAAAGATGTCCAAATTTTTGGATTCGAGTATCTTGTGAGAATATAGTGTATAAAGTTGTCTCCATCTCTGGAGAAATGCCAAGAAGGATTCCCCATGATTTTTTTTCAAGTTGCAAAGATCTCGGATATGAATCGGATGTTGGATGTTGTGAGAATAGTTTTGTAGAAATAAATTGGCAATTTCGTCAAAAGTTTTGATGCCAGTTGGTAGTCTAGAGAACCATTCCATAGCTGACCCTCCCAAACTACCAAGGAAAAGATGCATGAGATAGGTTGTGTCATGTATGAATTCCATGGAGAGAGAACCAAATTCTCTCAAATGGTCTTGAGGGTCAAATGTACCTAGGTATTTATCATATTTAGGAAGTTCAACTCATTTGGGAAAAGGAGGCATGTAAAGATCTTTGTCAAATGGGAAAGGATAGATGCTTTCCAGTGTGAATTGTGTAACAGGTTTTGTAACCACCTGAATTCGGTCTGTCGCAACTATGGACCCTATTTTCCCTAAGTGTGATCATACCCTCGATTTATGTCCAAACGACCCTGTTACTGCTTGGCATAATTCTTTTAATCAATTTAATGTCCTAGGTGATTTTTATCACTGATTTATATTATCTATTATAGCCATATAATTCAAATCAATCTCGACCAATCAGATCAAATTAAAATCAAACATGGCTATAGTATTTAATTATAAAGGAATTAAATAAATCCCTATATCAAGTAATCACTTGCAATCAACCCATTCCCCTAGCCTATTTAATTTAATTAAAATGGCTATAGTC
>MU228138.1:3306140-3341795 GCA_018584345.1 Thuja plicata
GCTAGGTTGTATTAGTCACTGATTCAATAGCATATTCTGAGGGCTGATATGTTGTTAGTCACACTCCTCCTAGTTAGAAGGCAATAGATCAGTTTTAGTGGGTTTATATGCTTTTTCTAACCCTTTTTGCACTAATATAATGATCTATTGAGTGTTTGTGTTGCTTCTGACAGGTACCCATTTACACACGCACAGGTTTGTCTTTCTCTTTCATAAGTTGAGAGAGTTTCTCTTGCATAGTTTGCATTTCTTTTTGCAAGAGGGAATTTTCAGTTTCTTCCTCTTTCTCAACAAGTATTTCTACATCATAATTGGAAGGTAACTTAGCCCCTTGATTGGCTAGTTCACGAATGTATTTTTCTTTCTCCTCAGCTAGGAGAACTCCCATCATTCTACATAAATATTTTTTAGCACGAGCTTGTGCAATCTCTTCTTGAGTTATTTCTACTTCTACATCGTTAGGGGGGTCTTGAGATTGGGACTTACCCCAAGTTTTAAAGAGGTCAGTTTTGCTAACCTCACCACCTGATTGGTTAAGATCTACCATCTTGCCAAAATGTAAGGATTCAAGGTGTAAAGACTCAGTATGAAAAGATTGAGTGTTCTCTAAATTTGCGTCTTCTCGGAACAAAGGATTTTGAACCTGACTAAAATCCACAAGAAATGACTGTTTATTGTAAGGTTGATGTACTAGAGAAGGAGATCGAGATGATTCCTCACTAGATGTAGCCGATAATGGTGTAGAAATTATAGATTCATCTTGATTGATTGAAGGAAATGTTTTGCCTCTTTGAGTTGTGACAGTCATAGACAAAGTTTTGAACAAGAGATGTGAACTAGGACCAAACTTGAAACTGTCTCAAAGTAATTGCACAGAACGTGCCAAAAGGTGAAGTATCCTTGGTGCAAATTGTCGGAGATGAGGCTAGAATAGCCAAGAGATGACTATTGCGACACAAGGCATGATGACACAGATGAAAAGAGATCAAAAAGACATGAGACAAGACCAATTTAAGTAAGAATCACATAATTCTCAACCCAAGAAACTAAGTTTCAGACTATGTGATGATGGAGGGTAGAAAAAGAGACCCATATCAGAGACTAGATTTGATAGAAGTACAACTGACTGATAGAAATTAGCTTGCTATTTTGGATAAAAGACTCCAGATTTGTGCAAAGAAATGCTCTTTCGCATGGAGATTCTCACCGATCTACATGAAACTTTGCAGTATCACGTAAAGAATGGCACCAGACTGGTAGATGAAAAAGATGACAGAATTATGGCACTGTTTCCAAATGTCGTGTGAGAGTGTATGTCGTATCATGTGAAGATTTGTAGTAAAGCACACGAATATTGGGAAATGTCGTGTGAAACTATGCAAATGTTAAAAAAGAATGTTTACAAAATCAGACTGTTGAGACCAGTTTGTATTTCCCAAGATAAAATCATGTTATTTCCTGACAGATAGTTTGAGTGACAGATTGTTTTGGACATGTTCAAGATTGACAATTTGTGTGTTTTGACAATAGTTTTGATTGTTCAAATGATAGACCCTCGCAAAACACATTAAACAGAATATTTGTAGTACCAAAACAAGAACATCACAATCCTAGGATAGCCAGGATAGTATCTATTGAATCCCCACTTGAACAGAAGTTCAGCTACGCTTACTCTTAGTGGATAACATAGAAGCTTGGAGGCATGGGCTCCTCCTTACATATGCACTCACTTCTCAGGCACACCAAGCTTCAAACCCCAGAGGAATTGCTTCTCAAAGGGTTGTTATCTCTACTAAAAGCCATAAAAATGTGGGGCATCTTAGTCAGTCTCTTGTTAATCCTTAATAGTTAACAAGGCCAAATGTATCCACGATGGGCGCCAGAAATGTATGTGGTAAATTTGGCCTTGTTAACTCACCATACACTTCAACATAGTCCTTCTTCATCAGATACACACAATGCTTAATATGAGATTATTCATCCTGTCTACCTGCATGATTCGACTTGTTTCCTTCTATCTAGACGAGGTTTTCGAAATAGCTCTTAGAACGAGAGTCTTACACCATAGACCAATCTAGGAATGAAGGATTTTTCTCCATCAATGTAATGCAATGCACAATTATTCTAAGAATTGAAAGATGCAACCTTAGTCTAAGACATGATTTCAATGCAATTATTCTAGAAATTGAAAGTAATCTATTGAAAAATGATATTATTCTATATGAGATTATCAAGAAATGTGACAATAATTTAGCATTCTAACAATGCAAAAGTGAGTGGGGGTTTTGAATGAGGAACGAAAGTTCTTTTATAGACTCAGAGATGATCTTAATAGAAACTTACCTCTTTGAAATAAAACAGATAGAAAAGCTAGTTCAGAGTAGAAAGCTTTATTTAAAAGAATACAATAAATTGTTTTCTCTCTGCTTTAACTGTTTTCTTTCTCCGCTTTAATTGTTTTCTTTCTCTTTAAAGCACAATTTAATTCAAAGATTCTATTTCTGAACAGAAGAAAGATATTTGAGAGAATATTCAATTAATTAAATAAATATGACCTCATAAATAGGTTTTTCTCAATTACCTGAATAATTAAATTCAATTATTGAGATGAGGATATTTATTTAATAATTAAATATTATTTAATCCCTTTTCATGTGTCTTAGCTAAAGAGGGTGAATTTAATTTAATTAAAGTGCTAGGACTTTATTAATTAAATTAATTTGATCATAGGTTTGTTTAGCTAAATAGATATTTAGGAATTAAATATGATGTATGATTAATGCAGATTTAGGATTTTCTACATTTGACACTTAGGTCGAGTAGAGTCAGTCAAAACTCAGAATTGCCTAGTACAATAGGACTTTGATGATCTAGAAGAGTGACAAATGCAACAAAATTGGTTAGGGTTGCAAGATGTCAATTTTGGGGTGTTACACTAGTGAGGACAATCCATCAGATCGAGAGGTACATGCCATCTTAGGTGATGAGGTAGTTTGGTCTATAGCAGGGCATGGTAGAAGAGGGTGAGTTACATCCTTATGTGACTAGGGAGGTGGGGGTGTGAGGTCGATACATAGATGCACTGACAGTGAGGACTACTTGGAGGAAACTGGTATTAGTGGCATGGGTCAAGAGGCCAAACATAGATGATGCAGGGATGACTATAGAGTACACAGTTGATAGATCTAGCATAGGTTGCCACAAATGAGAATTTTATAAGAGATATGGATATAGATTATGATACTCTAATGGGCGATGCCCCATAGTTATCTGCAATAGGAGAGACAGAGGAGAGCCTCATCGGCACAACCAAAGAGTGTGAGGGCTAGGAAAGGTGCACATGTTGGGGCCTCACAGGTATAGGTACGAGTACGATTAGTATAGCCACCACCCATACTACCACCATAGGTACATGAACCAAAAGTATAGGTACCATAGGTGGTAGCAGTAGGAGGGCCAAAATAGGTGGCATATGACACACTCGAGGATGAGTTGTGGAGGGTTAGGGAACTTCTGGAGATAGAGTGCAAGGATAACATGACTACATAGGTTGAGAGAGATATCCTACAAAATGAGGTAGTTTGAGCATAGGGGTAGGTTGATAGTGCTTAGGTAGCACTAGACTCACTACATAGCAAAGCAGACTCAAGAGATTTTACCATAGCAGAGGCAACACCACGTTTTCAGCTAACACTAAGGGAGCTGGTGGATAGTTTGACTGAGAAGGTGGTCACCTTGACGACATAATGGGATGAGGCATGTAGACATGTTGAGATGTACAAGGGAAGAGGGGTATAGCCCTATGAGAAGCCAAAAGAGGGGATGAAGGACAAGTGATGATTGTGGCATTCACCACACACAAGGATGCAACTAGGAGAAGTAGAGAGGCATCATATTACATGGGCCTATATTTTGAGACAGTCCCTAAGGATCGATGATAGCATGTATACACAGAGTGATCACAGTCACATAGTACTGGCAGGGCATTATAGGGATCATTGAGGATGCTACCTCACCCACACACATGAGATTGAGGAGACGAGGGACCTTCACAGCCATCCTCATGAGTTACCAAGCCATGGTGACACATAGTTTTGTAATTTTTGATGAGATGTATATGAATTATGAAACTTAGGTGCATTTTTATGTATTTATGATGATGGACTTATATGTACTCAGGAAATTTGATATGAGATGATGGACTTTGACTTATATGATATGTGATGGACTTATGCATTTTTATGGTTTATGATGGTTTCTATATGTGATGTGTTTATGATGTCTTGCTATATGCATGTGAGGATACTGAATCTTATGATGCAGGATGTGATGTTATTTCTTTGTATTTTATGATGACTAATTATGTATGATACTGTGTGTGTTATTTTGTGGTTCCTACGGCTGCAACACAACACTTCAATAAGTCATTGCATTAGTGAAAAATAAAGGTTAGAAAGCATATCAACCACTAAAATTGACCTATTGTTTCCTATCTAGGAGGAGTATGAAAAATACTATAATTTCCCTAAGATTATGCATTTTCCAGTGACATATACAATCCTAGAATGAAAGAATCAAATGAAACTAATCTATATGGTCAATAAATATGCATTTTAAGCTCTAAAAATGAAGATTATAACAATGCATAACATGGAAGCTAAATAATACAATATGGGTCTCTAATAATATGAACAACATAACAATGCTTTCAACAATCCAAAATAAGGGGCCCATTGAGCTTAAAACTCATTCTATTTATAGAAGAAATTGGGAATGATAGGAGAGGTAGGGTCATTAAATGCATATGTAAGAGCATTAATGATGGATATCATTTATGAGGCATGGTGAGGGTATATGCATTAATGATGAATTTATGAAAGCATTAATAAGGCATGGTGAGGGTGTAATTCCAAGCTTGAGAAAGTGGCCTTTGAGGGAAGGGGAGCTTGAGAATGTGGAATTTTTGAAATGAGTTGAATTCCTAATCAAGAGTTTAGGAATGTGACATCATTAGGAAGTGGGTTAGGATGGGATTAAGAATATAATAAATCTTAGCATGGGTGAAGAGGTTGGGATTAGTTCAAACCCAGTAGTTAAGGTGGTTGGGATAGGTTAGGTTAGGGGTTAAAGGGAATATTAATGAAATGAATTATATATTTAATATATTCATTCAATAATAGGGAATTTAATTATTTAAGATTTTGTTTGATTTTGATAATTAATTAGGACTATAGCCAATTAATTAGATTAATTAGGCTAGGGGATTGGCTTTTGCAAGTTATGAGGTGTAATTAGGATTTTATTTAATTCCTTTTAATTAATTACCTTAGCTATGTTTTTGATTTATTTTGATAGATTTGAATTGATTTGATTTGATTGGCTAAGGAAATTAATGTAATTTAGTGACTAAATCACTTAGGAGATTAAATTTGATTTGAATTAATTATGCCAGTAGTTTGAATAATTGTTTTGACATAATTTGGGGTATAATGACACTTAGGGAAAATAGGGTCTATGGTCAGAGCAGACCAAATTAGGGTGGTTACATTTGTCCCTCTTTGAATTGATTTTCGAGTAGCACATTGATTCAAAGAAATTTTTTGATGTTGACTTCAGAAAGTATGAGAATTTTTCTCATGATTGAATGAAATGCCTAATGAGATCATTCTCACACTTGATTGAACTAAATTGATAGAACTAACTTTGAACTTGATTGAACAAAGTTTGATAAGAAAAGATCTTAAAGATACCAATTCTAAACTTGGTTGTCATCCAAAAATTGATAATACCGACTTAAAACTTGATTGAACAAAGGTCAGTACAAATCTGCCAGGAGATTTTAACAAGAATCTAAGAAAAAGTAGGCATAGGATATCCAGCTTGTGAGAACCAAAAACTTTAATCCAACAGTCCCGACTTAGTCAAGGAACTGTCATGCCTTTAGTTTTTTGATAATGAATTCATTTTAATGTTGTTTCAAGCAAGAATTTGATTGATTTTAGTGTGATCATGCCCCCTTGAGAATGAAATCAAAGGAAAGAATAAAATCCCACTAGTTTGAAAGGATGTATCACTTACGTGGGTTAGTTAGTTTAAGAAAGAATGAATTAGAAGAAGTGAAGAAATGAAGGTGTGTTTAGAGAAAACATAATGGTACCAAGTTAATCATTTGAAAATGTGAGTTTTGAGTATGATTAAATGATGTATGACCAAGGATTTTAATGAATAATGTGCTATTTGATGATACAGAACCAGAAAAACTGATTGCGTACAGCTTGTGAATCATTTTAGAATATATGGAGCAATTTTGCATTTCTCAGGAGCTATCATAAAAAATTTACTGCACTATGGAGAACAATGTCGGCACATTCGATTTCATTCCCAAATGATCAAAAGGAGAACCATATGAGATTCAATTGTCTTTGAGGAGTTTCAGAGCTCCTAACTAGCTAAAAAAGGCATAATATAGGCCCAAATGTACTTTTTTCTCATTCATTTTCACTTTTCACATTAGTAATTCAGAGAGATTTGCAAAGAAGATAGTTTTCCCCATGGAGAAGCATCATTTTGAGCTCTACCATCGACATCACCATCCAATTGACTACCCACCTCTGGTAAGTACCTAAAAACCTAGCTTTTGAAATTTCTAGTTTTTATTTTCATGCATTTTGGTGCAAGTTATAGGCATTTACATTTTGCATTGCATCCCGTATTTGGCATCACATCCATTAAATCCCGCGTTATTTCCTATAGTTAACCAAAATCTTGGGTCACTTCCTATAAATCTAGGATCGCACCCTATCTTAGAGTTTTTAGTCGCATGCAGTAGGTTTGTGAAGTTTTTGCAAGATTTTGCACCGTGTAAAAATAGGGTCACACATGGCATCCCATGTCGCATCCTGTGAAAATAGGGTTGCATCCCAAATGCCCTATCACATCCTAGAAATTGGGGATTGCATCCTATAAAGAGGATCACACCATGTAAAAAGAGATTTGTATCCAATTGTTAACCTGCAGAGCTGCCCAGTTTGCCTATTTTTGTCAGTCTGATGACCAAAATACTTAGGTTATAGGGTTTCTACTTAGTTGCCTTAGATAAATTGCTGATTTGGGTTGTTTGTGTAATTTTTATCTGTGAACACATTCCATTTGAGGTGGTTTCCTTTCATATTCCATATCTTGGTCATGTTCTTGCTTTAGCGCAAGTGTTGACGGGAGATGAGGCTGAGTTAGTCGCCCGTGTAGGTTTATATTCATTAAGAGATATACCCAACATTTAGGTAAATCAAGGGTTGTTGAATGCTCTGGCCGAGATATGGAATCTAGAGCACAACACCTTCTATCTCCCCACTGGAGAGATGATGGTCACACTAGAGGATGTGTGGAAAATACTTAGAGTTCTGATGATAGGACATGAGGTCCGTTTTGATTCTACTTCTACCACATCGATTGCTACTGCACGGCGCCTTTTTGGAGATGATATGATCACTCATTGGTACTTGTCATGGGATTACATGTGTGACCATTATGATCATCTTTTTTTTTATTTATCTAGTTTTATTGGAGGTATCTTGATGCCAGACCGTGGACAACACAGATTTATGGTAGGTTAGGTCGATATGGTGGAGCAGATGGTAGTCACAAGATGGAGATTTGCATGGGGCAATTACATACTGGCCCATATGTACTGAGAGTTACACGAGATTGTGTACCATTAATCATAGACAATGACTATTGGTATCTTGGTTCTTCAGATCTAGGCTTGGGAGCACATTCCAGGGACATGGCCGATAGGTGATAGCAGCGGGTAGAAGAGAAGCCTTACGTATATATGTACTTTGGTTGGATACAACAGCCCGATCTGGGAAAGGTGGAGTATTGGTGCCATGTTTTGGATGATATTATTGAAGTAGTATGGTGACCATACCTTGATTGTGAGGAGTGGTTATCTGACAGGCGCCAAATGCCTTATTTTTTTAGAGAAGGTACCTGATTGAGCGTATGAGATACATCATTGAGCGATTTTTGGTGACCCATATTTTGAGATAATATGGTCGAGTACAGGGCATATGTCAGGATTTTACTATGTATGTGCGGATATGCGATGAGACACCACTTTGGGGATGATAGTTGGGTTATGAGACTACACAAAGAGCCATTGCAGAGATGGTAGTAGTACCATGGGATCTATGGCCTGATGTAGCTATTGCTGGATGTTCAGCTAGATATCTTGCTGAGATGAGATAGTACCCTGTGCCATAATTTACAAATCCAAGAGAGGTGGTTCCTTAGATAGAGGATCCATTGGATTATGATCCTGTGGAGGACTGACTAGTTAGAGGTCAAGGAGGAGCCTAGAGGAACAAAGGAGCTATGGGGAGGGATGGAGGTAGAGATGGAGGGATACATGGAGGGAGACAGGCACCTGTGAATAGGATACATGGTCTTGATGATGATTATGATATCGATGATAGGGGCGGAGGGGCTTTAGGTGGTACGTGAGAGGTGGCTAGTGGCAATGGGAGTGGTAACCGGACTCAGTTCAGATTTGTTTCTCCTCAGAGGGATCCAGGTCCTTTGTTGGTGAGAGGTCAGCATAGGTAGAGATAGCAGTAGTAGGAGAGGCCACAGGATAGGCCAAATGATAGACCCTTAGGGAAGGATACAAGCAGGGGCTCAGGGGGAGATGGAGATGCACTATCATAGTGTGAGCATGAACGAGAGTAGCTCAGGGCCAAGATCACCACTTTAGATGCTCTATTAGTAGATCGAGAGAGACAAATTGAGAAAGTCAAAGCATAGAGAGACATGAAGGTGGAGTGCTTGAGATCTCAGAGAGACACACATGATCGCACGATGGTCCACCAGGGATAGAGAGCCACATATTATTATGTTCTATATCATGCTGCAGTGCTAGAGGGTCAGAGAGCACCTTCATATTCATGGATTTCTTAGCAATCTGAGGGGGCCATGCCACCACCAATTCCATTTGTTCCACCTCCTCCCCTTCGCTAGATCAAGGAGAGGGTGGGATTCAGACATGATGTATCATATTTCATCATATTTTTGAGATTTACCTTGTATATCTTTATCCTCTTGAGATCATTCTTTTGTATCATGACATTTATACATGTATATTTGATTCATACTAATACTCTAATACTCTTTTTGTAGACAGTTCGATATTTTTTATCTGTTCCATATCTGAAATATCTGAGATAGCTACTCCTGATCTTTATATGTTCCTAGATTCTTATGCTCTTGATAGATATTCTAGATTTGTGATGCACATGTGATTATGTTTATCTTGATCTCTTGATGAGTTAGATTAGATATGTGATGACAATATTTATGCTCATTGGATTTATTACTGAAATGAATGTGTTTTAAATGATACTAAGTGAGTATGTAAATGAATGTTTTTGAGATTTTTCTTTATGAAAATACATGTATGGATGCACTTAGGATGTAAAATTAAATACAATACTTGAATAATTTGTTTTTTTCTTTTTCTCTTTCTCATGTATGAATGCAAAATGTACATCATGGATATGCAATGACATTGATATTAGTAATACTTGATGTATGTAATTAACTTGGTTTTTGAGTGAAGCAAGAATTTATTTTAAGCTCAAGTCCCTTTTTATGATGTTCTCTTTTAAAAAAGAATCATGCAATCTCTAAATGCATCTATATGTAGACTCTTAGGCCTATCACTGATCTGTATACATTGTAGCATTTTATCATCATTGGGCGCTTGTTGTAACAGTCATCACTTGATAGTAAAACTATCACTAATACCCACTGGTATCATGAAAGTATGAATACTATGTGTGTTGGATGCAATGTCAGAAATCAACTTAGGCATCAAGGCATAGAAGCCAGGATGACAATTTAGTTATCTCCTTTTAATGTTTAGAATTAATTTTTGTTCAAGCGTAATGTAAGATATGTGACCTGTAATGACCTTGAAAATTCATAGCCTTGGGTACATCATGTAGTATACACCATAGTGAGAATTTGATTTAGAAAACAGACAAGGAAATTGTTTCAACCTCATCGTAGTTTACACATAAAAAAGATCAAGATATATGTAGCTATCCACTCATGTTGGCAGCTCTTACCATAAACATCCAAGTTTGGTAAAATTTATAGGATCATTTGGAATAATCACCATACACAGAAAACTAAGAAAATGTTATGCCCCCTGTCCTTGTGACTCGTGGTCTTTTGAATAGACGTCACAGAGTAACTCAAAAGACATAATAATCACCAATTGAGAATCAATCAAAGAAAATTTATAATCACTTAGATTCCCCCAGTACGAAACATCATGGGAACATAAAATAATTATAACCTAACCAAGATCAAAATATGTGTTTAAGTAGTATTGAGAAAATACTATTGATTCATTTTTCAAGTGCAGTAGAGATTCATCAATCAAAATTTGAAATGTAAGCAATATGTTTCATGTCTGAGTATATGTGGGATAAACTATGTCAGCAATTGCAATCCATGTAGTGTTTAGAAATATTGGTGTAAAGTGTTGAGAAACACTAGTTAGTTTCAAGTTCCAAGATGTCAAGTGTTGAGAAACACTATTTTGATGTCTGTTACCATTTTTGGAGAGGTGAACCATCCTAGACAAGACACTGAGGATAACCTAGTAGACGCTAACTGACCAAGCTAGCAAATATGCCCCCAATGCTGAATGACTATTCTAAAGGTGCAAATGCAGACAAATTTGAAGAAAGGATAGGACATTTGTAAGGAAATAGAGTCACCAAATAGCACAAGTACAAAGTATGAAGTTTAGAGTTGCCAATGTATTGATAGATAGAGCATAGAGTTTGAATGACACCTGTTCGCTAGGTTTTCACCACTCGGCAAAGCTTTTTATTTTTGCTACCAAGATGCCTGTTCGCTAGGTTTTCATCAAGGTACTTTTCTCTTTTTCATTTTTTTTTCTACTTTTGCTTTTTTTAATTTTTAATTTTTTTTGTAGTATCAAGGCTCCTGTTTGCCAGGTTTTCACCAAGGATACCCTTTTTTCTTCAGGACTTTTTTCACTATTTTTTAATTTTTTCAGGATCAATTTTTTTTTTTTTTTCGGTATTTTATGAGATTTTCACTTCATAGGCTTTGCTAGCCAGATATCAAGCGTTGAACCTCTTCAAATGTAGAGTATTAATGGGATCAGGATGAACATCTCCCTGAGGTGTAGCTAGTTGATAAGCTCCAGTCCCAAAAGTTGTAGTAATGACATACGGTCCCAGCCAATTGGGTTCAAACTTTCCTTTCTGTTCTTGGTTTGGCTAGTTCCTAGGATTCTCTTTCAGAATGAGATCCCCCACTTGAAAGTTTTGTGGTTTGACCTTTTTATTGTACCCTTTTGACATGCATTTTTGGTACAGTTTCAGATGATCGAACACCTGTTTCCTACGCTCATCAAGTATGTCTAAATATTTTACCCTATCAATGCGGTACTGTTCATTAGTAACACGACCTTGTAAATATACCCACAAAGATGGGATTTAAACCTCAATAGGTAATACTACCTCAACGCCATAGACTAGGGTAAATGGCGTTGCTCCATTTGCTGTTCTAATGCTTGTTTTGTAGGCCCAAAGTGCCCGATTTAATTGTAAATGCTAGTCCCTGCCAGACTTACTCACAATTCTGTGTAGGGTCTTGAGAATATTTTTGTTAGATGCCTCAGCCTATCCATTACCTTGAGGATAATAGAATGAGGAACAATGTTGAGTGATGTGAAATTGTGTGCAAAGGTCTTCGATGTCTTGGTTTTTAAATTGGCCCCCATTGTCTCTTACAATTGAAGAGGGTATCCCATATCTACAGATAATGTAGTTCAAGATGAACATAGCCACCTATTTGCCAGTGGATTTGATTAGTGGCATGACTTCGACCCACTTCACGAAAGACTCATTGGCCGTAATGATGTATTTGTGTCCACTTGAAGAATTAGGATATATTTGTCCAACCAAATCAAACACCCATTGATGAAATGGCCAATTTGTTATGAATAGTATGAGTTCTCTAGTAGGAGCATGGATGAGATTTCCATGTGTTTGGAATTTATGACATGTCTTTGAAAATTGAATAGCATCCTTTTCCATTGTGGGCCAGTAATAGCCTACTCTGAGCAGTTTATTAGCTAGTGAAAAGCCATTTGAGTGTGATCCACATACACCTTTATGGACCTCTTTTAATGTGCAATCCAACTCTTCATGTTATAAACACCTAAGAAGTGTACCATCGAGACCTCATGCATATAATTTATTAGTAATAAGGACATAACATGATGTTGTCCTAATCAAGGCTCTTTTTTTCATTTCTGGATAGGTCATTGGGTATGGTTTGGTTATTTAGGTAAGCAATGATTTTAGCATACCGAGATGGGTCTTGGGAGTTCAAAGCACAAATTACTTGGTATTCAGGTGTATCAAAGGCTGGGTAGGATAATTATTCCACCAAGAAGTCATAGCAGAATTGATGTTCCTCCAATTATAACATGGATGCCAATGTAGCCATATCATCTGCAGCTTTATTCTTTGTTCTTGGTATTTGCTAGAATGTGACGAAGACAAATTACTTCTTTAAGTCATCACCCAGTTGTTTTTAGGGCATCAAATTATCATCTTTGGTCTAATAATCTCCATTTACTTGATTGATAATGAGCTGGGAGTCACCATACACATGTAACTCTACAATCTTCCACTCCATAGCAAGTTTAAGACCATTGAACAATGCTTCATATTCAGGAATGTTACTTGTGCATGGAAACATCAATTTGTAGGACTTGGGTATTTTTTAGCCCTTAGGAGTTATGAATAGAACCCCTGATCCAGAGCCTTGTTGCGTGAAAGAACCATCAAAGTACATCTTCCATGGATATTTAGTTAGATGCATAATTGTTTCATCAGGAAACTCAATTGTCAAAGGTTCATCATCTTGGAGTGGTGAGTCAGCTAATTGATCAATGAGGACATGTCCTTTAATAGCCCTTCTATCGAAATACTCAATGTCAAATTTGCTTAGAATCAGGACCCACTTTGCTAGTCATCATGTTAATGCTATCTTTCTTAATGAAAGGAAACTAAGTGTTCAGAAAATAGTCATGCAAATTTAGATTTAACACTTAGAAATTACAGAATGATAATACAATAACATGCATACATAGAAAAAATGAGAATGACACAATGATTTACCCTGGGGAAAACCTTTTGGTAAAAAATCCCAGCACTCCAAAACCTGCACAATGTATTAATCAAAACTAACACTGTTTACAATACACTTGCAATGCAAGTTCTTTTAGGAGATAATCAACACTTGAATACAAATTTGGCAGCATAAAAATGTTCCAACAATACATTAAATTCTCACGGATTCACAACCCTAAAAAATGCTTATATCATGCGCTTCACTTTTTAGGGAAACTTCAAAAAGTAGCCGTATTAGGGTTTTACCATTCTCTGAGAAGAGTGTACAGTACTCAACTGATTAGTTTCCACATATCTTGCATGTCTTCACCCATCATGGAAACTTCCACAATTACCTCTTACAAATATTAAATGACCGTCATAGGAATCAGTCATAACTATTTCAGTCATGATTACCTTA
Organism: Thuja plicata; assembly: GCA_018584345.1. Taxonomy (NCBI): domain Eukaryota; kingdom Viridiplantae; phylum Streptophyta; class Pinopsida; order Cupressales; family Cupressaceae; genus Thuja; species Thuja plicata. The sequence goes on from MU228138.1 coordinate 3,319,782, forward strand.
CACATTGTCCAAAGTGCCGACATTTGGAAAATATCAAATGTAAGGAAATATACAAGGTTGAGACACCTTATTCCTAACATTCTCCCACTTGTTGAACACCTTGTAAGAGCCAAAGGAAATAACAGGATTTAATTTCTATAGGCCGAGAAGCCCATAGACTCTGAACACCATCTGAATTTCTCTGTGCCCATAGGTTTTGTCAATGCATCTGCATCATTCTTTAATATATATACCTTCTCCAAAATTACCTTTCCATCCTCTACCATATCTCTCACAAAGTGAAATAGCACATCAATGTGCTTGGTTCTGGCATGGAAAGTTGGATTCTTTGCAAGGAAAATAGCACTCTGACTGTCACAACAAATTGTAATCTATCCTGCATCAAAACCAACATTTGAAAATAGTCTCTTAAGTCAAATGGATTCCTTACAAGCATGAGTAGCTTCCATGTACTCTGCTTTTGTTGTGGACAAAGCAACCACAAGTTGTCACTTACTCATCCAACTGATGGCACCACCAAACATAGTGAACACATAGGCACTGGTGGATCTCCTACTGTCAATGTCACCTGCCCAATTTGAATCCACAAACCCATGAATACAAACTAAATGTGGAGCTCCAGAAGAGTTTCCATGATAGCATATGGAATAATCTAATGTACCCTTCAAATATCTGAACACTCTCTTAACTACATCCCAATGTACATCCAGGTTTAGCCATAAACTGACTCAAGACTCCCACTACTTGGGCAATGTCTGGTCTAGTATAGACCATAGCATACATAAGGCTGCCAACTGCACTCGCATAAGGCACTTTTCTCATGTCCTCCACCTCACTAGGAGATTTTGGACAATCATCCACAGATAACTTTATTCCCATAGAAACAAGAACACACAATGGTCTGCAATCTGCCATGCTAAACCTGTCCAACACAGACTTCACATAGTTACTCTGACTCAACCAAATGTTTTTGTTAGACCTATCTCTACTGATTTCCATACCCAGAATATACCTGGCTATCCCTAGATCTTTCATCTCAAACTGTGTTGACAACTGAGACTTAAAATCAGAAATCATACCCATACCCTTCCCAATTAACAACATATCATCAACATATAATGCAATAATAAGAAGGCGATCATTATCAACTTTGAAATAAACACAATGATCTGATTTCGATCTCAGAAAACCAATCAAAAACACAAAGGCATCAAATTTAAGGTACCACATCCTAGGAGATTGTTTCAAACCATACAAAGACTTCTTTAATTTGCAAAACAAAGACTATTTACCTTTCTGAATATAGTGCTCAGGCTATGACATATAGATCTCTTCCTCCAAATCACCATGAAGGAAAGTTGTTTTCACATCCATCTGTTCTACCTCTAAATCATACGATCTTGGTAGAGATAACATAAATCTAATGGATGTAAGCTTTACAACATGAGAGAATATTTCACCATAATCAATTCCCTCCACCTTTGAATACCCCTTTGCAATCAATCTGGCTTTGTACCTCTCAACACTGCCATCTACACAAAATTTATTCTTAAACACCCATTTGCTTCCAATAGGTTTTCGTCCTTTAGGAAAAGGTACTAGGTCCCAAGTTTTGTTCTTATCCAATGAAGCCATCTCATCATCCATGGCCTCAATCCAGGAACCTGCATCTTCCATACCTATAGCCTCTTTCATAGATCTAGGCTCATCAGTGTTTGTAATCAAGGCATAAGTACAACTGGAATCTAACATAGAAAATCCAAACCTCTCTGGTTTCTTTCTTTCTCTTGTGGATCTCCTCAAGGGCCAAGGTTGAGTTTGTTCTACCTCTTCTTCTAAATTTTTAGATCTGCTAGAGCTCCCCTCATCATCAGATCCATCATGGTGTCCCTGTCCAGTCTTCTCAGGGGTAGGAGGCAACTGAACAACATCTTCTTTCATTTCTTTTTCATCTAGCTGTAGCACTATAGGAGAAGATGTTAGCTCTCTAAAAATAACATTTCTGCTATACAACACCTTACCAATCACAGGATCCCAAAGCTTGTATCCTTTCACACCAACACTGTAGCTGATGAAGATACATTTTACAGCCTTATTTCCCAACTTAGATCTTCTCTCCTTAGGCACATGTGCATAAGATTCACAACCAAAAACATGAATATGTCTAACTAAAGGATTCTTACCAGACCACACCTCCATGGGTGTCTTACCAACAAGAGCTGATTTAGGAGATCTATTAAGAAAGCAGTGGCCACAGCTTCAACCCAAAACCTTTGTTTGAGGCTAGCTCCACTAAGCATACTCCTAGCCTTCTTCATCAATGTCCCATTCATTCTTTCTGCAACTCCATTTTGTTGTGGGGTATATGGAGTTGTCTTATGTCTCTCGATCCCTCGTTCTTTACAGAACTATTCAAACTCTGCCAAACAAAACTCACCACCATTGTCAGTTCTCACACACTTAATTCTTTTACCAGTCTGATTCTCTATGAGAGCTTTAAATTCCTTGAACTGACTAAAAACATGTGTCTTACTTTTAAGGAAATAAATCCATGTCCTTCTACTGTAATCATCTATAAAAGATAAAATATATATAGATTTGGAGAGTGAAGGAACTTTAACAGGACCAAACACATCCGAATGGATAAGATCCAAAATACTAGAAGACTTGTGAGAAATGGAGTAAAATTGAACACAATTTTTCTTACCATAAACATAGTGTTCATAGAAGTCAAAATTGAGATTACAATCATTTATCCCCTCAACAAGGTTTTTATTTTTCAGGGTTCTTAGACCCTTCTCACCAATGTGGCCAAATCTCATATGCCACAACATTGTCTTTTCTAGAGGAATTTTGCCTTCCAAAGTGTTAGCACCATTAGGTACACTTGCTGCACTACCATCAAAACCCATTACCACAAAATTCTTCACTACTGGTTCAGATGGTGGAGATGAAGTGACTGCTGCTCTCTTCCTTGAGACAAAAGAACTATTACACTGTGAAGTGCAAGCATCCAGCTAAAATAGGGTACCTCTCCTAGTACCTTTCATGAGCACCATAGATCCTCTAATAATCTTGCATCATTCTTTTGAAAAACAACTTACACACCTGCATCATTCAACATACTTACAGATAACAGGTTTCATGCCAAACCTAGGATGTGCATTACCCCATTGATCCCCTTTACTCATCCATCAGGGAATCTGATAGTGAATCTTCCTTGTCCAACTATCTCTAGGTGAGAATCATCACCCAGGTACACCTTTCCACCATCGAACTCCTCATAATTTGAGAACCAACTTTGATGAGAGGTCATGTGAAAAGAAGCACATGAGTCAATCAGCCACACATCATCAGATGCATGAGTGGCCAGGGCTGTGACAAAAGCATTGCCATCTTCTTGAGATTTTTCAGAATCTAAATTTGGGCTTTTGTTCTTCTTCTTTAGCTCTTTGTAGTCCTTATGGAAGTGCCCAGTCTTACCACAGTTCCAATATGTTACCTTATACTTTCCAGGAGTCTTAGATTTCCCATGGGATTTGGATCTACCCTTTTTAGACTTATTATCATTTTTCTTTCCTCTGTCTTTGGATCTACCGCGAACATCAAGGGCTTCCTTGGTTGAATTGGAAGTCTTTCTTCACATCTCTTCAGATAAAAGTGAAGACACCACATCATCCATTTGGAACGTGACAATATTACTCCCAAGGGCCATCACAAGATGGTCCCATGAATCTGGCAAGGAACATAATAGGGTCATACATCGATCCTCTTCCTCCAACTTGACACCAGTTGATGTCAACTATGAAATCACCATGTTAAACACATTCAAGTGATCTGCAATGGATCCTCCTTCCTCCATTCTCAGAGAATACAACTTCTTTCTCAGGAACAATCTATTCACCAAGGACTTGGTCTGATACATAGACCCAAGCTGTGTCCACAATTTGTTTGCGGTCTTCTCATCGAGAACATTTAGGAGAACAAAATATGCTAGATAGAGTCTAATGAGACCCTTAGCTTTCTGATCCTTGAGATCCCAATCTACTTGAGGCATGTTTACAGGTTTGATATCATGATCAACCGCCTACCATACATCATGGTCTACGAGCATGTCTTCCATCTTGAGTTTCCACAACTCAAAGTTTGTGCCATTGAACTTTTCCACCTCCATTCTACTGTATGAAGAACCTTCCATCTCTTCTTGCAATAAGGTTATGAATACTCTGCAAAAATACTCCCACTAAACTAGAGATTAGCTCAAAAACCCCATACCCTAGGGTAAAAGCACAATAATTTGTCACCCTTTTACAAAGGAAAAGGATGACAAAATCAAAGTTGTTCAACTTCAATAGTATAAAAGTGACATTTATGTTCAGAATTTGAAGATGATGTAAACTAATAAAATGTTTTAAAATGGATGAAGTTTATGATTAATATTTTTAATATTTTTTTTGAATAAGTTTTGATATTTTTTTTAATGTTTAAAGGCGATTTTTCAATTGCAGAAACATGCTGAAAATTAGGGGTCTAGTTCTTGCCAAAACATTATATGTAAATAAAAAAAGTTTCCCCTAATTTTAAAATATGTTATAGATGTCATATGTAGCTAGTGCATGAAGAAATAAAAATTGGTTTGTGACATATATTTTCTCTTTTATAACAATTCAAATTCTAACTCACATGAAATCGACAGTTTTCACCTCCCGCCATATTTTTCATAACAAATATATCCCAATCAAAAAAAGAAATATATATTCTTGAACAGGAATCTCTCTTCTAGTGCACCATATGTTTTTCAAATTTATTTAATATGTTTTACTATTTTTTTTCTTTCTCTGAATCAACATCTCCTTAACTGTTAAAATACCTACTTGCAATATTTTTTAATTATAATAGACTATGTATAATTAAAACACTATAAAATCTATAAGAGATATTCTTGACTCTGATCTCTACAAAAGGGTATTTTTGTATTTTAATAAAAATATCATTAAAAAGTCTTAGAGTTATTGAAACGTCACTTTTCTGAAATAATTTTATTTCTACGGTAATTTGCCTCAAAGTGGTATAAAACATGCATTTAATAGACATTTCTAATTGGAAAAGTTAAAAACCTTATCTAACTTAACTATAATGAATCTAGCTAGACCATATGTTTGGCCAAAATTAATTTTTGGTTAGAAATACTAAAATTCAGCTGTGCTGTTAAGTTGTCCTAAAAGGTGACAGATTATTGTGCTTTTACCCCCTAACAAATAGAACCAAAACTAGTCAGGCTTTGATACCAATTAAAAGGAAACTAAGTGTACAAAAAATAGTTCCCTATGCTAAACTCCCAAGAAGAGGATCATGCAAATTCAGATTTAACCCTTATCAATTACAGAATGATAATACAATAACTTGCATACATAGAAAAAATGAGAATGACACATTGATTTACCATGGGGAAAACCTTTCAGTAAAAAACCCCAGCACTCCAAAACCTGCACAATGTATTAATCAAAATTAAGACTGTTTAAAATACACTTGCAATGCAAGTTCTTTTAGGAGATAATCAACACTTGAAGAGAAATTTAGCAACATAAAAATGTTCCAACAATACACTAACTTCTCACAGATTCACAACCCTAAAAAATGCTTATATCATGCACTTCACTTTTTGGGCAACTTCCAAAAGCAGACCTATTAGGGTTTTACCATTCTCTGAGAACAGTGTACAGTACTCAACTGATTAGTTTCCACATGTCTTACATGTCTTCACCCATCATCGAAACTTCCACAATTACCACTTACAAATATTAAATGACCGTCATAGGAATCCGTCATAACTGTTTCAGTCATGATTACCTTACACATTGTCCAAAGTGCCGACATTTGAAAAATATCAAATGTAAGGAAATATACAAGGTTGAGACACCTTATTCCTAACACTTAAGAGGTATTTCAAAGGATCTATCTTTGAAATGAGCCTTACTGTATGTGATAGCATATAATGTCTCAATTTTTGTGATGCGAAGACAACTGCTAAGCAAGATTTTTCAATTATTCTATAATTGAGTTCATAAGATACTAGTGTTCTGCTAATATAGTAGATTGCTCTTTGTTTTTTGGTTTCATCCTCTTGTGCCAGTAATACTCCCAGTGATGTAACTGTAGCAGAAATATATAGGAATAATGGTTTTCCATGAATGGGTGCCATGAGAATAGGAGGAGTAGCTAGGTGCTCTTTTAATTTTTTGAATTTAGTTTCACAATGTTCATCCCATTTGAAGGTGACACTGTTATGCAATAATTTAGTAAAGGGTTGTACTTTATCTGTAAGTTGTGACATAAATCTCCTGGTGGACTGGAGTCTTCCTTGTAAAGTCATCATTTGACTAATGTTGCATGGAAGATTCATTTCCAGTATAGCTTTGACTTTTATAGGGTCTACCTCAATTTATTTTGCTGATACAATAAACCCTAGGAACTTTCCTGATTGAACTCCAAAGGCACATTTCTTTGGATTGAGCCTGAGTTGAAATTGCTCCATGCGATCTAATATTTTTTGCAAGTCATCAATATGAGTAGTCCTTTCTTTTGATTTAGCTAAGGTATCATCCACGTAATCATCCATGTTTTTATGCATCATATCATGGAATATGGTAGTCATAGCTCTTTGGTATGTAGCACCTGCATTCTTTAACCCAAATGGCATAACATTCTAGAAAAAAGTTCCCCATGCGCATGTGAATGTGGTTTTCTCTTGATCCTCAAGAGAAATTTTAATATTGTTATAGCCTAAGAAACCATCCATTAATGAGTACATTGGACAGCCTGCTATTAGATCTATGATCATATCAATGTTTGGTAGTGGAAAATCATCTTTACGACATGCTTTGTTCAAGTCTCTAAAGTTTGTATAGTTCTTGATAGATTTATCAGATTTAGATACTGGTACCAAGTTAGAAATCTATCCTACATAAGCAATGACTCTTATGAATCCAACATTTAGTAATTTTTATAGCTCTAGTTTTACCAGTAATGCAACATGAGCATGCATCTTTATTATTATTTTTTACGGGTTTGACCCCAGGAGCTATAGATAAATGGTGCATTATTAATTCAGGATCTAGTCTAAGTATATCTGTGTAAGACCATGCAAAGTTGATCTTTTTCTCTTTCAGGAACTCAGTAAATTGTATCTTCTCCTTGTTTGACAAGGATTGTGATAGGTGAAAATTTTGAGGAACTTCAGTTGTGCTCAAGTTAACTAGTTGTGTTGGTTCTACCAAAACTAAAGATCTTTCTTGAAAGTGCTTAGGGAGGACATCAAGAATCTCATCTTTTGGTGCCTCTAGGAGGTTTTCATCATTAGATATGTCTTTTGTCTTTCCTATTTTAGAATCTGACACTACCACAATGTGGTTTTCACCATCAGATCTTTGCTTCTTTTTATTTTTCAATTTGTGACTAGGAAAATTGATATCCTCCTATGACATGTTCGTGCTCCTTGCATTGGTGGAAGAAGGATAAGGTTCATAAGCATTGAGGTAGCAAGCCAAAGTGTAGTCATTAGGGAAGTGCATGATAGGATTAGGATCTGATTTCATCAAATCAATTAAGTTAGGGTTTATTAAGGATAATGAATCAGATTTTGGTACGAACAACATCACGTCAGTGTCAAAACTATGAACCGACAAGACATGTTCTGTTAGGTCTACTTCTATGGTGTTTAGATCATCAAGAGTTAAACCATCATTAAAAGGGTCATTGTTAGTAATATGTGGACCTAACTCAAGAAACTCATCAGTTGAGTGTTCTTCTTCTTCTCTTACCAAAATAGAGCTCATTTCTTGTATTCTCATAATATCCTCTAGACCTAGTAAAAGACCACTTTCACCATCAACAATTCTAGGCAATGGTATCTCATCTGACTCTGGAAAAACAACAATATCATGGGAAGTGTTAGAAATATCTCCTCTTTAAAATATTGGTGCCAATTTATGAATCACATCCACTTCAATGTCCATGGTAGCATCAGATAGGACATCTCATTTATAATCATGTGAGTCTGTTACTTCATCATCTGATCTATTTAGAAACTCAGCAATAGTTACTTGGTGTACCCTATTAGCCACTTGTAGATCAAAGTGTGGTAAATCTAGGATGTGTGAAATCATGACCATCTTTCCCCAGTTAGGATGTGAATCTTTTTGTTGGGGTGTTTCTTCAATAGTTGTTTCTATCAATGGTAGTTTTGGAGTGTCCTCTATTGCTTCCTCTACCTCTTAAATAGTAGCTTGTGTTAACAAAGGAATATGAGTGTCTTGTGGTGTCTCAAAGCTTGGTACATATCTTTCTCCTTGATATTTGGGATACTTTATACCAATATGTAATAATCTCTCATAGGTCCATTGTTCTAGTTTTGTTTCTTCTTCCTCATCACTTCTTACATCAAAGATTGGACAATCCCTTGAAGTAGGGTTGTCATATTTATTATTGAAACCTAGTTCTGTTTTAACTTTGGTATTCCTGAATTCCATGTGTATAGGTTCAAAAATTACCTTTCCTTTATCTACTAAAGGTCTTGATCCTTTATATCCCATTTGTTTAAGAAGATCATATCCTTTACCATACTTTTCTAGGGATATTTCCACATGTTTTACCTCATTCTCCTTTGGTTCACCCTGGTAAAGCCAAGCCAAGACTGCTTGTTCTTCTTTGTCATCCCCTTGAGAGGTAGATTCTTTAACTGAAGACATCAAATTTTTCCATTAGTATACACAAGGAAAAACATGATCTGCATCATCGGTTGTCACTACACTAATAAATAGGGCATAACACTACCCAACACCAAGGTTACCCGACAAATACTGTTCAGTGTTATCGGATGACAAAAAGGTAAATGGAACCTGATGAGTAAAAAAAAGTGAAATCCAATGGAACAGCAAAGAGAGGAACCCAACAGACAAAGGGAACCCGATGAATAGTTCAAAAAAGGAATGCTGACAGAATTTCAGTTCAACCCGACGACCAAGAACCGACAATCAGTTACATCCCGCAAAAAGTGGATCTGACTTTCCACGTCAGATAAATCACTGAAGTTGTATTTATAGCTTCTTTATTTGTTTTATATCCATTATGTGCAGAGGAAGAAATGTATTTTAATTTTTTTTAATTAGTTTTACTGATTTAAAACATGAAAACTAAAGATCAAGGTCAAGTTGTAAACCTTGGATCTAAGAGTTAACATTGTAATGCATGATTTAGAATAGGTCAAAGAATTATATAAATAGATGCTCAATCTATTGTAAACATAAGTTGTTCAATGAAGATTGTATCCATAGAGAGAATCTAGAGACTAGACAAGTAAATTTATGTAGAAGGAGAGAAAAGAATCAAACCAGTTTCAAGAACAAGAACACAGGCTACTGACGAGCAGAGAAAAGGTATTCATCAATCACTTAAGGTGATATTATTATTCTAAGAGCTTTAATGGATCTATGATCAGAAATTTTAGATTTCATACAGTCAGGTCAACATTTTTACTCATTCTAACAAGTGTATTATGCATAAGAAATCATTTCAAGAAAGGTGGACTTAACAATCTTATTGTAAATCTCTTAATTGAGTGCACACTTAACTCAGTGTTGCTAAAGCTCTTAATAGAGTGGATCTTAACTGGTCTCCACCTTAATACTCCTAACATGGTAGATCTTCATAAGTGATCAATTGTAAGCCTTTACCAACTCCCTTCCATTGTGCAAATAGTGAAGTTTTGTGGGTGCCATCCCCACCACAGTTTTTACTTCCTAACAGGATTTTTCTACGATATCATATCTTGTTTTATGTGTTTATTACTCTCATGAATGTTTCTATGAATGTTGCAAAAAATTAAAGAGTAAGGAATAATACTACATGCATAAGAAAGAACAACAGTAATGGTCGGTAATGTAGTAATGAATGATTACTAATGATCAATTGTGAAAAGTGTTAAAAGTTATAGAGGAACTGATTCACCCGTCCTCTCTCAGTACTACTTCTCATTAATTCCAACAATTGGTATCAGAGCTAAGTCACTTCTTGGAAAAGCTTAAAGGCTTAAGAGAAAAGGTCATACAATGGAGAAGTACAAGCTTGATAAGAATATTGAGAATAAAAAGCTTGAGATACAAATGTTCTATGAACAGTATAAAGAAGCTAGAATCAATATGAGAGAGCAGATGGATGAGAGGAAATGTGTGGTTACTCAGAACAATGAAAAATATTATCAGGAAGAAGAGACTCTAGATTTATTTGAATCTTCAGGATCAAATACAAGTAATACATTAGATACATCAGAAGAGAACATCACAAATCTAAAGGAGATAAATCAACATCTGACAAAGAAAATAAAGATGCTGCAAATTGGTCAAGAGAGCTAGATGGTAAGGATGATTAATGTAATGAGTTCTGCTAGACAAGCTAAAACATAAAGAACACTTGATATTGATGACAGAAGAAAGATTACAGAAAAGATACAAGAGAAGGAGTTAGAAATTCAAAGACATGTTGAGAATCACCATGAGATCACAAATCAGGTTATTCTTATGAGTCAAGATGCAAAAAAAATGAATGTTGAACTCATTGAAAGAGTGTAGGCTATCGGTGAACTAAGAGAAGAAAATGAAAAACTAAAGCATGAGGTTAGAATTCAGCAACAACATAATGAAGTTATCAGAAAGGCTGAAGAGAGAAATAAAAGAATGGATGATTTTCTTGAAGGACAACGAAGAGTCAATAACAACAATGGTTTAGGATTTATCGAAAATGGAGAATCATCAAATCAAGCCAATCCAAAGAATGTCTATGAAAATCCAAGACCAAGAAAGATGACATGCAGGTATTGTGGAAAGCAAGGGCACACATCAAATGTATACCAAGGTAAAATGAGTGGTATTCCTAAATCTACATCTACATTCATAGGATTTTGTTATAAATGTAAAAAGAAAGGATATAAGGCTTATGAATGCAAGACTAAGATAGAACAGCCAAAGAAGGAAACCTACATGGAAAAATACTATCCTACATGAAAGACAAATGGGCACACATCTGAAGAATGCTGGAAAAAGAAAAGGCAAGCATGGAAGCCTAAAGGTCAAGGAACTCCCTATCAACCAAAGAGAATAGGTAATCAATATGTATGGGATTAAAATACTTAATCAAACTATACAACATGTGGTAGATATGGTCACATTTATCCAAACTGCATGAGAGCATGGACCAAAAGGTCTAGAAGCTGGTCAAATCTTAGAATGGCATGCTTACACTGTCACAAAGTTGGTCATCTCAAGTAAGACTGCAAAGATCAAATGATAGAGACAAGTGTTGGTTGTTTTCTTGGTTCTAGTCCATTGCCCTAAAATTTTTGTGATCCTCTTTCTCTTTTCTTTCCTTAGGTTAGAAGTCTCTCATCCTTACAATATCCCTGTTAAAATTTTTATGGTCTTTAGGTCAAAATCCTTATGAAAATGCAAAACCTCAAAACCCTAGGTCCTGCTCTATGCCAAAATGATAAAAAACCCTAAAATGTTCATCATATTTCTATTTTGGTGTTACCTTTTTGGAACAACTTTAGTCATGTGTTTTTTACCATATTCACCTGGTCACGTGATCCAAATAGCATATTCCTTTTTATTATGAGACTTGGCGATTGACTTGTGTCGAGATGTCTCTCAAAGAAATAGAATATTCTTTTTATTTTTGGAGACTTGGTAGAGCCCTTCAGTCGTGAAGTCTCCAAATAAAGAAGCATGTTAGAAATTAGAAAAAAGGGTCCACAGATGAGTCACGGTGTCATGAGAAAAAGCCAACAGTTAGTAATTTTTTATAAGATTGAGAGATTGCTTCAGTCGTGTAGTCTCTGAATTGGCTTGCAGTTATGTAATAAGTATAAAGTTCATGTCATGTAGCCTCTAAAAGAGATGGCAATTAAGTGAAGGACGTCGAGAATTTGCAACTAACCGCATGCAATTTGGAATAGAAGGTAGTTGGGTGGTCACTGGATTAGGATGCTGAGTCAGTTTTTTATTCAGTGATTCAGAGACAAGTGATGGAAGGAGACACATGTCCAAAGGTGAAAGGATTAAGAGGTTTGTTGCGTGGTCTCCCAAAGGAAAAAGATCATTTGGTGATTAGGAGACTAAGTATAAGGTCCTTTGTTGTCACGTAGTCTCAAAACAATTTAAAGGTATTAAGAAATACGTAGCAACTTAGCAGAGCCGTCGGATGCAAAGATAAACAAATCAAACGATGGTCGTAAAGTCTCTGATTAAAAGAGCCTTAAGAAAAAGGTACTTGCAACTTGGAGATAAGGGTTGGTCACGTATTCTCCTAAGAATAATCAAGGGAAAAATGCTTTTCACATTATCTCTGAAAGATTTGTCAACTAAAATTTATATTTAGCGATTAAGTGATCAAGGTTTGTCGCAGGGTCTCATAAAGAAAAGTAAAATTCAACGACTTGGAGATAACTGTAAAAGATAAAGGTAACCATCAGTCGCAGAGTCTCTGAATAAACTATGGGTTAAGTATTTCATCCAGTGACTTTGATTCCTTCAGCCACTTGATCGCCAGAAATGAACCATGGTTAGCCAGGAGAAAATAACACAGTCGCTTGGTCTCCAAAAGAATTAAGGGTTAAAGAGTTGGGTCAGTGACAAAGAGATAATACACAGTTGCGTAGTCGCTCAATATGAAATTTTAGAAAAGGCGGCAGTTTATGACATGACAACAATGAATGATTTGGCATCCAATGACAATCTAGGATATTGATTACTATGTGAAAAGGGTAGTTGAGATGTTTGACGGAGGACCAATCACATAGAGGCATGTCATCTCCTTCGAATTTTAAAAGGATTTTTCTGAAGATACACATATATGAATTTGATTTTCTGTCACACTCATCAACTATGGCTAGGTTTTTAATTAATTTCTCAGTGTGCTAAATTGAAGATAGAATTGATGATTTTTCAAATGATGAGCTATGTACTTGAAATAGTTACCATAAAGAGTTGATTAAAGGCTCATTTTTAACTTATCTTGCATTCATAATTATAGAGTGAAGAAGTGCTAGGTTTTCTGTTTTCTGAAAGTAGAAATTGGTTATGTTGTAGAGTACTTAATTGATTGTCAAGTGTTGAATTACTGGGAATAGTGCATAGAGAAGAGAAGTGAGTCCTGAGAGAAGATTTGCTTCAATATCAATAAAGAAAAGAGGATTGAAACAAAGAAAAGATGAGTAGAGTAGTCAGTGTGGCTTCTACTAGTGGGAGGAGTGACGAGATAGATGATGATGCTAAAGGGAAAAGGAAGGATTCTGATGAATTCCTCAAATTTCTGCCAGGTTCTACACAGAACAAAAGAGAAAATGAAAATGTTCTGACTGATGATTACTGCAAGATCAGGGATGTTGACACTCTGGGATCAACGGGTTTTTCTCTTTTCAACTACTTCTATAACAATTCTGATAAGGCCATTCCAGTGTTGAACACTTGGACTTGTGGTCTAGCTAGGTTAATTGTCCCTGATGTCTATATAGATGTAGACTTCTTTCTTGGTTTGGCCAGTCACTATGATGTCCTTTCCAAGACAATTAATAAAAATGATGGCACTGCCCTGCTTATCCTGAACAGAAACTCATTTATGCAAGCCTTTGGCTTGTACAGTACCATGTCCACCAAAATCAATATTACTAGGTAAGAGGAGAGATATAGGTTAAAGCCTGGAATTGCTATGGGAAAATTGCAGAAGAATATGCTCAAGGAGGTTAGAAACCATCTCACTCCTATACCTGGAACATCACCCTATTGCTTCAAGGACCTGGATTTTTATATCAAGTATATCACCTATGCCCTGTGTAGAGTGCTAGGGATAGAGGGAGGAGCTCAGAAGATAAACGCTGGAGTTTTGATGATGGTGCTGTATTTACAAGAGGTGCATTCTAGCACCAGTTATGATTACATACAATACATCATAGACAAGATGCATGAAGGCTTTGTAGCAACATAGAAGAAGATGAAGGATCCCAAGGAGAAACAACCTAGGTTCTTTCACTATTCCATCCTCATGCATCTCCTGTTACATTTTAATTTTGGGATCATGGATGTAAACAACTTGAATCCACAGAGGATTTTCCAGGACATGCCTAATCCCATTCAGTTTTGGGTTAGGATTTGGAACTATACATTCAAAGATTGTGACTACTGTGCATTCAAGAATTGGATTGTATATCCAATGATGTAGAGCATGGGCATCAACAAGACCAGGCTCTCGATCAAGGTGCTGCAAATATAGAGGCCTTGTGATTATATAGATAAATGGGAGGGAGATCATAATTGGGGAGACTTCTTCCTAGAAGAGAACTTCACCATGATCAGGGTATATGGCTGTGTACATCCACCACATATCTTTCCCTACCATGTGCCATCAAGATTTTCTGCCATGGAATTCATTTGGCAGCTGTTATTGATAGATAATGAGCATTTTGTGCCACATAGGAAGGGGACCTTAACCCCTAGGCAATTTAAGATTTTCAATTTTACTATTGGAAAGGGTGCCATTGACATAGTCAGCAAGTGGTTGGAGAGCTACAGAATGGGGGTAGCCTCATATAGATATATTAATCCTGAGGGTTTCATGGCAGGAGTCAGAAAGCTTTTGACCCCCACAATCCATAATTCAAATGTTCATTGTGAGTGTATAGAGGAAGATGCATCAAGAAACTTGCTTGATGAAGATGAAATCAAAACAAGGAGAGCAAGCATTCAGGAGTTATTGAATCTTGAAAAGAAAATAAGAAGAAATGGGTTGGCTTTTGGAAGCTTCTACCCTGATTTACCCTATTTTGATAGGATCAAATCCATGATTGATAATTTTTATGTGCTTTGTGAACAACTTGATAATGTTCTGGATAAGAAGGGACCTCAAGAGCCTAATCATTCAGAATCAAAATATGAAAGTGGTAGTGATGGTGACTATGCCCGTCCACCTCAATATGATCAGTCTCAACAAGATGTTGCAGAAGAACCACAGTTGCAGGGAGGAGAGGGCCATATCAATGACCTAAAAGAGGTCTCCTAGCTCGACGATGTAGAGGAGCCTTCAGCTAAAAGGTAAAAGGTTGACATAGGCCAGCCTTCAACTGTTACGCAGGAAAAGAAAAAGGATAAAGTAAGTTCTCTCATTCTTGGGAATAGGTTATATGACCATAACCTAAGAAAATTAATTAGACAAGGAAAGAAGCAACAACTAGATGAAGAGGAGAATATTGAGTTGCCTCTCAAGTCATGTATTGATGAAAGATTAATACATCAGCAACAATTTTTAAGTGATGATAATTTATATTTTTAAGTGATGATAATTTCATCAAGACTGAGGAGTTTAAAGACTTATTAAGGTGGCACAAGAAGGAGAAAATAAGAGCTCAATTAAAATTAGATGAAGAGGAGACTGTAACTAAAGAGGCTCTATTAGCCTTATAATCATATGACCCTGATAGTGAGGATATCTCACTAGATGAGGCCAGACAGATGGTGTTAAAAAGTGGCATATTGCTTGCTGAGGGCTGGGACTTGGCCTCAACTTTTATCATTGATTAGATAAGAAAGTAGCCAGACTTGAAAATGGCAAGTGAAGTACAAATGGGAGACATGATAAAGGGTTTTGGGTATAGCCCAAAGTCCCAAGCCTTTGCCATGTGGATCCTTTTCCCAAAAGACCAGAAACCTTAGTTGGTAAACATCTAGGAGAATATGGTGGGTAATCAAATGGTTTGGTTAGTGCAGAATACAGGGGATTTAGAGATTTCCTAGATTATGACACATTGGGCACACTTAAATGAGGACAAGACCAAGCAAATGTCTGATAAGTGTAGCATTTTGATAGAAGAGACCAGTGATTTGGAAAAAGACTGTGAGATGTGCCACATCAAGATACACCAACAAAATTAGGTGATTGCTGAGCTAATGAAGCAATTAGAAGAAAAACCTGCGGTGGTGTATGTGCCTTCCCAGAAACCTTTGCAAATTGAGGAAAAATAAAAATTAGAGGAGGTAGTTGAGAAGGATGACATGGGAGAGAAGAAAAATGAAATAGCCTTGAATGCATTTTGCAACATAGAATTGACATATTGAAGGATAAGATAGATGTCATCCTCAGCGCATATAATAAGTTGCCCACCCTACACACTGAGATAATAGGGTACATTACTGCTCTGAACCCTTATTTTTTTAATTGGTCTCCTAGGGTGCAACTGTTTGAGAATCTTGCCTTTTTGCAGCCCCTAAGGTTAGATTTGCCTGAGGTGGTGACAAAGGTAGGAGATGAAGTTAAGAAGGTTAATGTAGCCTTGTCATTCTTCAAAGGCAAGTTGAACCAAGTGGAGGCTAAATTGAGCTTATTTTCTTTAGAATTCAATAGATTTGTTCCTCCCCTTAATGGAGAAGATGATCAGGTAAAGGCCTTAGAGGCCTGGAAGAATGAGTTTGACATTAAGATGCCTAATAATGAGGCATTCATTTTAGGATCTAATTTGGATATCAAAGGCTTTAATAAGATTTTGGATGAGGCCTTCAGAGCTGAAACTGACATCAATAAATTTCTAGTGGATGTTAAGAGCATCACTGATGTTAGGTGGGAAAGGAAAAAAGCATAGGTACAGAGCACTCAGAGCTTCAAGTGGCCTACAGATGATGAGGTGACAACATGGGACTTGATGACTAAGCCCAAGAAGAAGAAGCCTATAATTGAGGAAGAAGTCTTGGATGAAGAGTAAAAGGTAACACTTGGCACCTGATCAATGAGCAAAGGGAGGTTAGCTATAAATAGAGATGAGTGTAAGTTAGCCTATAATGGCGGTCACTCATTCTTACTGCAACTACCAAAATTTATCCTGAACACTGTCAGACAAAGGCGCGAGATTCTAAAAAGGACAAAGACTATAAAATTTTTATCCTCTATTTTTGTCCTCCCACCGCTTCTTCATTCTTTTCTTTTGTCTTTTCCATACTTTTAGGGTTAGGTTCCTTAAACCATCTGAAGCTTGTTGCATCCTAAAATAAAGGATTCCAAGATGGTTAAGGACCTATATATAGGATCAAAATTGTAATTGAAAGGATGATGAAATATATTTGTAAGATAGACTTTTAGATTTTAGTCTGTGTTTTTTGAGCTTTTAAGCCTTTATATGTACTTGAAGCAGAATATATGAATAAAAATATAGTGCAAGTTTATTCTACATTGTTGTTGTCTTTTTACTTATTGTATGCACTCTTTTATGTTTAATCTGTAAGGAATGTTAAACATATTGGCTATTAGGTAGCTATCTAATTATTTGCAAATTTCTTCTAAGGGAAGAATTAAACTTTGTGAGTAGTTTCAGAGAGTACTGCAGTGAGTGAGGATTTGATACAATATTGTAGAAGTGACAGGATAGTTTGCAAGGCATTTTATCTAAAGTCGTATGTAGGTTGTAAGGCATCCTACAGTATTTTTTCTTATATATATCTCTGTGGATTTACATTTTTTGACTCTATCGCCCAAGGATAGGCACTGGTCTAGAATTTGTCAAGTGATTCATCATCATCCAAGAATTCAAAAACTATTTAAATCAATCACTTTCAGAATATTTTGTAGAATCAATTGTGCTCTTAAAGGTCATAGTTGAAGTTTTTTGATTTCTCAAAGAGAAAATCAAATAGGTTATTCCTCCTAGATTCATAAGAGTTATAAAAGGAAAGAAGAATGTAATTCCTAGTTATGTTTCTATCTACTATCATTAAGAAATTGATTTGGATTGCCAAGCTTTTTCTCAGAATAGTCATATTCATCTGCATTGTTATATACATGTCCATTTAAAATAAAGCATTCAGCACATAAAGTACAATCCACTCTAAAATATTGTCAAGACTGTAATCAGTTATAGGTAAAACCTGCCTGAGTCGGTGGATCTCAAAAAGGAGGTGGTAATAGATATCCCCAGTGTTATCAAAACCTCATCAATTAGTGTTTTTTCTCTTGCTTGAGTCATAGTGTCAAAAGGCATTAGGTGTCATAGATTTTTTCAAAATTTCAAGCATCTTTCAGTGGCTTAGCAAGTAAAAACCCTGACAACAAGCATATATCCCAATGGAATCACCATTGAAGATATCCAGAGGGCTAGAGATAAAATGTGGAGAAAAGCTTCAAGCATTGATGAAGCTAGACCAAGCAATGCAAAAATGGTGACACCACCACCCCCACTTAAGCTAAACAATTAATTATGGAACTGCATTACAAAAATTCATATTTTGCATCAGTTCCATTATACAAATTGATAGATAGTAAAAATATGCATAATAAAGATGCATACTATGTTACTTGTTAAAATTTTGAGAAAACAACCCCGTCGGTATACACATACTGATAACCATCAGTGAACATAATGGATGAGCTGTTTATACTTACCCAAAATTGTCGGTCAACACATAAAATGGTTAAATTACCAATGTAACCCAACACCCGTTGGTAAGAAAGAAAAGTCACAAATTTGTCACGAGAGAATACCGATATCCGTTGGTAAAGGCAATATTGGTAACAGCTATGCCAAGCATCCTCAACATCACCGATGATGATTGTGAATGTTAGTAATAACTGAGAGGGTGGGGTGTGAATTAATGGCCTCAAAATTTTATCCTTCAAACATTAACCACCAATCAAATAAACCTCAGATTATTAATTCACTACAAGATGCATGCCATGAAATTCTTATAATGATTTAACTGTCTATCAATTTTCCTTGTTTGTCCTTATTCTCCTTGATTACCGATAAGCAGTATAACTATTTACCAAAACTCAGTAAATAAGCAGAGTTTACTGATCAACCTAGTGTTAACTATGTCAGATACAAAATAATAAAGAAATGAGTCATACACACATAACAGATGAATTTTTAACATGAAAACCTTGTTAAGGGAAAAACCACTAGGACCAGTACCCCACATTTTCACTCTTTTGAAGTGAGCCCTGCTAGGAGCCAACCTTGTTGAAGGTTACAAACACATTATTAAGTGTGACCTTGTTAGAGGATTTTATAGATAGAGGTTGTCACTTAGTATCGGGAATCTATTGCTTCCATCCTTGAATCAACCTCCTTCTTAGACTGTCAATAGGTATCAGGCAAGTCCAATGCTACTTTCATGAATCAACTTTTTTGGCACTCCTTGGGATGTACCTCAATATATAGAAGACTGTTAAGTCCTGTTCTATTAAGAGACTTGATGCTTCAATGGTTAAATTGAAACACTATGACCTATTTCTAATGCAACTTTGAATTGCAGATTTTTAGATCTATCTAAGTACATTACCTCTCTGATCAATGTATCAATTCAATTATTTGTGCTCCACACTTTCTTCTCTATGATGTTGTGCTTCACTTTTCGTCGGTGTCTGCATAATTCTTTATCTCTCCTTCAACTTGTTTGATCAAGACTGTATGAAGATATTCTTCATCAGTTTCTCTTCAGCATCCTCTTTCTATTCACTCCCCTTAATCCCCTTTTCATGTGACACAAAAATGAATTAAGCTTGTCTCTTATATAGACATGATATTCACTGTTTCTTGATTCTTGATTCTTGGCATGAAAAATAATCCATCCAATTTGATTTAAATAATAACTCCTAATTTATCTCATAGTTATCTTTTTTCCAACTGTACAAATCTTCTTTAAATAAATCACTTAACTCTGGTCAAATAAAACAAATAAAACAACCAGTTAAGTCCATCTTTAGCTCTTTCCAGCTAGATATTTTTTCATTTTCTAAAATCTTTGTTCCGTAGGTCAACTCTGTAGTTAGTTGTCGGTGATAACTAATAATTTAATTGGCATGACTCCAGTTATCTTTGAGATCTCTGTCCATCAGGAATCGTTGGATTTTCACTCATTGGGAAACTCTATTTTCAATTCAACGGGCATCTTGTGGTTTTTATTTGTTGGGAAACACTATCTTTTGCTCGTCAGGTATCACTGTGACTTTTCTTCTTTTCCTTTACCGATGGTGTGCACTCCTTCGGTGTTATCTATCACTTAGTGAATACTTGACTTTTATGCATTGCTAAAAGCATAACCTTTGTTCCATTGATTCTCTGAAGTCTTTGGTATTATGTACATTACCATAAAGATGATATCAATTTGACATCAATGAAAATACAAACCATTAACTGATTTAATGCTTTGTATTATCTTCAACTTAACATTATCAAACATTCAATCAGTTACATGTCATCAGTGAAAGTCTTCCCAATGAACTCTGTCTTTATGACCCGACAAGTCGTTGAAGCATTTATTTCTAACTTAGGGAAAAAGCCTATAAATAGTCAATGGAAGCACTTCATTTTGCATCCATGATTTAAAGAGAAAGCAGAGCGAAAAACAAAGTGATTGAAGAGAAGAAAGTAGAAGCATCCTCGACTCGATTCAACACACAACAACCAGGTCAATAACCATTATCATAGATCAAAGTAAGTACCGAGGGCACCAAAAGCACTTTGTCATTATTTTCAAGAAATCCCTAATATCAAGAGAGCCCTAAAACTTGAAAAATAATGACAACCACCTCAAGAACCTGTTGGTTGTATTTCATGTTTTTGCTGCCTTGACTTGTTCTTTGCCCTTCACTCTGTAAATTTTGAGGTTCTCATGCTTATACCTTGCCCAAATTGTCAAAACCCTGCTAAAACCCTAAAAGCCTAATGTTAAACGATGCATGTTTTAAACCCTTAGCCATGTCTTTCTATTTCCTCTTTACCTTTTTCATGTCACTTTGGGCATGTGTTTTAATTTGAATTGCCTTGTCGCGATACCCTGAGTGCATATTCCAAATGATCTCCCGACTTAGCTTTCCCTTTATGTCGCGTAGTCTCTTGAAGAAATAGAATATTCCATCTATGTCTCGAGACTTAGCGATTTCCTTGTAGTCGGGTTGTCACTTGATATCATGTTATAAAGCTTTAAAGGAACGGGACCCACCTCAGTCGGGTGATCGCGAGAAGAAATGACCAGTCAAAGAAATGTCTCCCGACCTTGCGCTTTCTTCATGTCGCGTGGTCGCTGGATGAGCTTAGTCAAACAGTTAAGGATTTCCTTCAGTCGCGTGGTCTCGTGAAAATTGGCGGTTAGTGGATAACAGTCCCGACTCAGCGACTAACGGTTTCATGCTAAGTGATTTCCTTCAGGCGGGATGTCGCCAGAACAGGAGTGATGACTCAGTTCCCAGTGTGCATAAAAAGGACGAAAGAAAAGATGACATTTGTCACAGAGCTAGTGGTTGTCGCCTGATCACCAGATAAAGGAAATGGATCATGCGATAACAAGACTAAGGCATGTTTACCCTCAGTCGCGAAGTCTCCTGATAAATTAAGGGTATGTGAATTTCTGAAGCAATTAAAAGACAGTCGTGCGATGAAGAAGTGAAAAAATCTGACGGTGGTCGCGTTGTCTCGTGATAAAAGTGCCCCAGGGAAAAAGTCCTTCCGACTAAGCGATTAAGGTATGTCGCGAGGTCGCTGTAAACAAAAAAGGGCACATGCTTCAAGTTAAAGGTAAAGACACAGGATCTACCGACTAAGCGACCAAAGAGATCATGAAAATAAGAACAACGGGTTGTCGCGTAGTCTGGAGAAGGATACTGAGTTAAGGTTAACTCCCCGCGACTTAGATTTTTGCATAGTCGCCTGATCGCTGGAAGGACTTGGGTTTGCCGAGGTAAAAGAGTTACATTGTCGCCAAGTCTGAAGAGTAAACCATGGTTAAGAGAAAACGCTCGCGACAAAGAGACTAACGGTTGGTCGCGAGGTCGCAGGACTTCGAATTTGAAATTTTGGCGGTAGATTTGGCACTGGAGCGTTCGTCCGCCATGATTTCTCTGTGCTCGTGTTCCAGGATTAATCAGAGAGGTTTCAATTGTAGAAGGCCGTGCACAGAGAGTCTGTTGATCCCAGAATTAGATTTTTTT
>MU228138.1:3347913-3382485 GCA_018584345.1 Thuja plicata
GATCATGGTTTATATGGTTATATCTTGTATTTGATTATGCTTGGTCAGTTGCAAGGTAATTTATCAGTTGGTTTCATAAGAGATACATAGCAAATCAGTGTCCACATTATAACATACTATGTAAACAATTATCATAAAAGGTAAAACCTGCCTGAGCATATGTGGAGCTCGAAAACGAAGAAGGACCTTATCCAGTCCTTAGCAATTAGGCTTTTCTTGTCCCTGAATCAGTATTAGGAAGCATGGTGTTCAAGTAGTTATTTCAAGCACTGTGGTTCATACAAGAAAAATCCCTAACAGAACCACTAAGATCAAGAATGATAAATAGAATATGGTTAAGAAAGCAAAGTCACAAAGTAACCCGACACCTGTCGGTAAGAAAGCAAAGTCACAAAGTTGTCACGACAGAATACCGATATCTATCGGTAAAGGAAATATTGGTAATAGCTATCTTGAGCATCCTCAACATCATCAATGATGATTGTGAAAGTCTTCCCAACAAACTCTGTCTTTATGACCTGACAATTTGTTGAAGCATTTATTGACGACTTAGGGAAAAAGCCTATAAATAGTCAATGGAAGCACTTCATTTTGCATCCACAATTTGAAGAGAAAGCAGAGAAAAAAATAGAGCGATTGAAGAGCAGAAAGAAAAAGGGTCCTCGACTAGATTCAACACACAATAACTAGGTCAATAACGATTATCACGGATCAAAGTAAGTACCAAGGGCACCAAAAGCACTTTTTCATTATTTTGAAGAAAGCCCTAATTTCAAGAGAGCCCTAAAACTTGAAAAACAATGGCAACCACCTCAAGAACCAATAAGATCAATAATGATAAATAGAATGTGGTTAAGTTGATTAAGAATAGCACTTGTATAGAGCCCAAATACAAGATATGCCCAGAGATCACATTGAAACCCGATGAAACTGGAGCATTTTCAAAAACTCCACCTAGGGTTTCACTCATAGAAGATGTTAGGTCCTATATTCACTACAAAATCACTGAGTTAGGAGATCTTGAGATGGATGAAGCTTATAAGAAGCTCTGTGATGCAGAACGAAACCTGAAGGAAGAACACAAACACTTGGAAGTCAAAGGGTTAACTAATTCCCTAGATTTCCTGAGGGACTTCAAGACTGATTGGATTAGGTTGGTACTTAGAAGATTGAATGACTAGAAGCTATGGTTGGATCAACCCAAACAAATCACCAAGGATGTACTTCACACTATCACTGGTTATTTGATAACCGACAAGCCTAGGGCACACAAGCATCCCTCTAGGAAAGAAGTTGAAAAACTCACAAAAGCTGAATGGGACAACAAAGGTCTAAAAGTAAACACCATCACCGCCGAAGAACCAAAATTCAGTGCATGTGTAATTGGGTATAAGATTTTTCAAGCAAGAATATTGAACAACATATCTGCAACATTAGTAAGCACAACTTACAAGATAGTGACCAAAGGAATTCAGATGGGTCAGTGTGAGATCTTGTTAAAACAACTTGATGAGAACATGATCACAATTAGGTCTGCAAAGACCAACACATGTAAGTTTGGCTCACTTATCATGTGTATCTTTTCTATTTTCAAGAATGCTTTCCTTCAATAGGAAAAGTAAAATGGGACACTACCAAACTAGTAACACAATAGATTAGTGAACTAATTAAATCAATTAGGAAAAATTTTAAATCTGTCATGTCTACATACTTCCTTGAATTCAAGGAAAAGATGATGGAAAGGACTAGGATCCTTGAGAAACTGATAGAAAAGAATAAGGATGAAATATATTTTATGGTGGATACTAATTTCACCCACATAAAAATAGTTGTACCAAGGACAGCATGGTGAGCACCATTAGATTATGAAATAAATATTGATCAAGCTACAAATTCAATTGATGCATTAATCAATGAACCTATTGACAACAAACAACCTAGGATTGGAACCTATGAAGAGGCCAGATCTAAGATAAAATGAGGCCTAGATATCAAGAAGACTGTCAATAAGAAAGACAAAATGGTCAAGAATCTTAAAAAGATTCTATTGGTTACAGAGGAGGAACAAGAACAAAAAGAACAAATAGAAGCAATTGATGAACAGGGTACCATTGATGAAGGCCATGGGGAACATATATCAGATTCAGAGAAGACTAAATCTGATACACCTCCACCTCCAACAAAGAAGCAGAGGATAAGAAGTCAAACTGCTAAAACTGACACTACCCCTCTTAAGAAAGGTAAGAGGAAGCAGCCAGCAAAATAAATGAAGCAACAAACGTGAAAACAACACCTCCAAAGAAGAGGGAAAAGTTGGTTAGGACAAAGGCTAACATAGATGATACTAAAGATAATGAGCCTGATGATACAAAATACAAGATGCAATTATAAGGTTAGTGATCAAGCACAAATACATACCAGCTGAATTTGTAAATCAAATAGCCAAGGATATTAGTAACAAAGTATCCCAACAATGGTCATATTCTCTATAGACAAAGAGAGAAGCAAGGGAGAGGGTACTTTTCAAACTAATGCCTCCCGAATCCAAAATTGAAGAAATCAAAGAAATATTGAAGAAGCATTCAGGTAAATTTGTAGCCAAGATAAGGGCATACAAAGTACTAGAAGACAAGTTCATAGAGCTGGACATTATGAATGAAACA
The DNA here is from genome assembly GCA_018584345.1 of Thuja plicata. Lineage (NCBI taxonomy): Eukaryota > Viridiplantae > Streptophyta > Pinopsida > Cupressales > Cupressaceae > Thuja > Thuja plicata. The sequence goes on from MU228138.1 coordinate 3,350,577, forward strand.
AAATGGAGACAACTCCTGGATCTATCGACAAAGTTAGGAAGTGGTGAGAATAAATTACTTCTCACCAACACACCTCATAGAGAGGAAGAGAAAGAAAATTCAAGTCCTCAACACATTGCTCAGGACAATACTGAAAGTGATAATGAGCCCATAAACTTAGACAAAGTCATGGATGATCTTGACATCCAAGATATCATCAACTATGACTCTGATAAAGATCCACAGAAGAAAGATGAGTTAATATTCATTACACTTAAGGATCAGGGACAGAAACAAGATTTGAAGACATCAAATGATAACGATATGAATGTTGCTGATGAAACATGGCATGAAACCTCAGTCATGGACTTAAGAGAACCAAACCTTGTAGAGGAGATACAAAAATATGAGGATGTGATTGCTCAAAAAGATCAAACCGACGAGAAGGACACCACTCAAGATATAGCCCAAGATACCACTCAAAGCAACATGCCAGTATTAATGAAGGCAATCAATATATTGGAGGGTAATACTGTAAAGGAAACAATCACACCCGAGGACAAGGATGATGGAGAAGCAAAAGAAACCACAAATAATACAAGGGATAAAATTGTAGAGAAAGCTGCAACCAATGATCAGACAGATAAGTCTGCTGATAAAAATAAAGAGGAAACACAAACAGAAGAAGGGAACACACAGACATAAAAAGGTGAAGAAGAAAAGCAAGATGAGAAGGAGAAGAAATCAGAAGAAAAATCTGTGAAGACACCCAAGGTTGATGGAGAGACGTCTTCACAAAATTGATAGGTACACCCCAAGAAAAAGATACAAGAAGCATCTTGTACAAAGCCTTCACCAAGAAATTCAGAGAGAACAAATGAACTAGCTATGGTAGTTTATACATCTGCATCCCCACAAATCTCAAAGAACTAGAAGATCAAGCATAAGAATCTAGTCACTCTGGATGAAGTCATTGAGAGCCCAGTTTTTGATCCAAGGACATTGAATCCAGCTGAATTGACCAAATATGCAAGAATCTATGAGAGGAAGGCCATGCAAGAAAAACTAAAGAAAGCAACAAAAGAGGCTAAGGTACTAGAAGTAGCAAGAGGAATACTTCAGCAAATAGTACCTGATGTAGAAATTGATCAGACCACCCCAATGCTCAATCAATTCATGGTACTCACAGATGTAATAACATCTCAAAAAATAGATGCTAAGAAGGTCATGGAAGAAATACTTGAAAAAAATATGAGTTCAAGATAGATGAGAAAATAAGCCAAGAAGTGGCACTAAAAAAGGTAAATCTTTTTGAATTGGTAAGCACGGTTGATCCAATCATCTCAGAAGCTATTAATTTGATACAGAAGTTGTGCACACTAGATCAACTCACATAGGAGTATACTGACAGGATATCACAAATTGATGCTGAACTTAAAATGAGTGCACAAAGTCTCACAAATAATGAAGAAGCAATAAAATTGCACAATGAGAAAATCAAACAAGCTCAAAAACTGAGACATGACATACAAATTGTAGAGACAAAGTACATAGATGAGGTAAATGAGCTCCAAGCTTAGCTCTTACCGACACTCTCACTCCTATAACAACATGTGATAGAGGCAAATACATTAATTGCCACCACGGAAATGTCTGTCCTAGACAACATTTACGATATGCATGCAAGACTAGAGCTACAACACATGGTACAAGAACAACTGAAAGAGAAATGGGAGCAAATTCTCAAAGATATCAAGAAAACCCATTCCCATATACTTGACACATTGTAAGTTACACATTTTGTCACAATTTTGGCATATTATAAGTTGTACATTTTTGTCATAAGTATCAAAGAAAGGGGGAAATTGATATGTTCACTCACCTCAGATAAAAGGAGGAAATAATGTGTATAGTAAAAGAAAGGGGAAATAAAAGGAGGAAACAATATGTACATATAGAGCAAAGAAAAAATAATGTATAGTATACATGTACATATACTTATACTATATCAATACATATAGTTAGGGGGAGTCATATAATGACAAGGATATAAACATGGTGTACATACTAAACACTTTAGTATTATGCACATATAAGTTTTTGATAATAATGTCAAAGGGGGAGATTGAAGGAATTATATTTTACCATTAGTATACACAAGGAAAAACATGATTTGCACCATCGATTGTCACTACACCGACAGACAGGGCACATCACTACCCGACACCAAGGTTACCTGACAAACACTGTTCAGTGTTATCCGATGACAAAAAGGTAAATGGAACCGGACGAGTAACAACAAGTGTAACCCAATAGAATAGAAAAGAGAGGAATTTGAAAGACAAATGGAACCTGAAAAATAGTTCAAAAAAGGAATGCCGATAGACTTTCAGTTCAACCCGACGACCAAGAACCAACAGTCAGTTACATCCCACAAAATGTGGATCTGACTTTCTATGTCAGATAAATCATTGAAGTTGTATTTATAGCTTATTGATTTGTTTTATATCCATTATGTGTGGAGGAAGCAATGTATTTTAATATTTTTTTAATTAGTTTTATTGATTTAAAATATGAAAACTAAAGATCAAGGTCAAGTTGTAAACCTTGGATCTAAGAGTTAACATTGTAATGCGTGATTCTAGAATAGGTCAAAGAATTGTATAAATAGATGCTCAATCTATTGTAAATGTAAGTTTTTCAATGAATATTGTAGCCATGAAGAGAATCTAGAGACCAGACAAGTAAATTCATGTAGAGGATGGAAAAGAATCAAATCAGTTTCAAGAATAAGAACACAGGATACCAACGAGCAGAGAAAAGGTATTCATCAATCACTTAAGGTGATACTATTATTCTGAGAGCTTTAATGGATCTGTGATTAGAAATTGTAGATTGCATATAGTCAGGTCAACATTTGTACTATTCTAACAAGTGTAGTATGCATAAGAAATATTTTCAAGAAAGGTGGACTTAACAGTCTTATTGTAAATCTCTTAACCGAGTGCACACTTAACTCAGTGTTGCTAAAGCTCTTAACAGAGTAGATCTTAACTGGTCTCCACCTTAATACTCCTAATAGGGTAGATCATCAGAAGTGATCAATTGTAAGCATTTACCAACATTCTATAGATAGTGAAGTTTTATGGGTGCCATCCCCACCGCAGTTTTTACTTCCTAACAGGAGTTTTCTATGATATCATATCTCGCGTTACGTGTTTATTAATTTCATGAATGTTTCTATCAATGTTGCAAACAATTAAAGAGTATGGAATAATACTACACGCATAAGAAAGAACAACAGCAATGGTCGGTAATGCAGTAATGAATGATTACTAATGATGAATTTTGAAAAGTGTTAAAAGTTCTAGAGGTATTGATTCACCCCTCCCCTCTCAGTGCTACTTCTCATTAATTCCAACATTAACCATACCAGTTTCCTTGTGAATTTATGGTTTTTTAGATGTAGTGGGTGTGAAAGATGGGGAAGGTTTCCCATAGGATCTTGGTGATACTGGAAGTTCTGTCAACGATGGGGTCATGTCCAGCTTGTATTCTCCCATACTCATTTCTTCAAGTTTTAATGTCTTTCCAAAGATTTTCATAACCATGTCTTTGGTAGTCTTAGGTATAGTCTCTTTTGGAACTTCCTTTTTATGAGGGACTATACTATCTTCTTTAACATTGTTGCAAGTATAACTGGCATTTGTAGGAATTGTCACTTCCACCCCATTATGTGGAAATTTGATACACTAGTGGTAAGTAGATGGTACTGCTTGCATTTCATGGATCCAAGGTCTCCCTAATAGTATGTTGTAAGCTAAGGGTAGATCTAGAACTTGAAATATCACATTTCTTTCAACTGGTCCTATTTTGATTGGTAGAACAATAAGACCTCTAGAGGATCTTTCTTCTTCATCATAAGATTTGATAGTGATCTTTCTTCTTGAATCAATGGTTTGTTCTGAGAGACCCAGCTTCCTGATTAGATTGAGAGTAAAGATGTTCAACCCTGCGCCTCCATCTATCAATACACGTCTAACATGATGTTTGTGAATTAGGAATTCAATATGAAGAGGTTGATTATGTGGATGTGTCAATGACTTATCATCTTCTTTTGAAAAAGAGAGGTAATGTTGTGCTGAGATATGATTAACCATTACTTGGAACTTGTCTACATCAATGTTCTTTGGCACATTTTTTGAATGTAGGGCTTTTTCAAGAGCTTCTCTATGCACCGAGGAGATTTTAAGTAACTCAAAGATGGAAATTTGAGCAGAGGTTCATTGCAATTGATCCATCACCTTATAGTTTGTGTGGGAATGGTAACTATTTGTTTTGCCACCACCAATTTAGGAATAGTGAAAATAGGTACCTTGGAAGTTGTTTATGGTTTTGATGAGGAATTAGGTGCTTTGATTGTGACTTGTGCTTGACTTAGTGTCACTGCATTTGATTGAGAAGATGTTTCCTTAACACCTTTGATAGTGACCACATTAATTGATTCATATTTAATGTCTAGCATGTTGATCACATTATCATTATTGGAGTAGGCATATTTCACTTCATTTCCTTTTCCTTTAGATGCTTCCCCTTTCTCATAATTAGGGAATGGTTTGTTAAATGTTGTATGGTATTCATTGGTGGTGTGTCCTTCCACTTTGATCTTGCCTCCTTAAATAAGGTCTTGTATAGCATGTTTGAGTTTAAGACAATTATTAATCTTATGTCCCTTGTTTTTGTGAAAGACATAATAAGAATTGTCATCCCACCATCTTGGTTTGACTTCCGGTTCCCATGGTTTTGAATCTAGGATTGTAAGAAATTTGTTATCAAAGAGTTTCTTTAAAATAGTCTCAAGAGGCTCTCCCAAAGGAGTGAATGTTCTTTGAGCTTTGGAAGTCCATGGTCGAATCTTGTTGTTCTCATTGTTTGCTTTAGGTATTGTGGTCGTTACCTTGGCATATTTACTCACTTGCATGCTATTTGTTAGATTGAACATTGCTAGTTTCAGATTAGAATTAGACGCATCTACCACTCCATCATTAACAACATTCTTGTTTTGTTTCCACCATTTAGGCTTGTTGTTGGATTTGGTAGATTTGTTATCACTTTGGAGAGTGATTTATCGCTTTTTAACCATGACTTCTTCAATACAGATGGCATTCTTGATCATCCTATCAAAGCTAGGGGAATATTGCATTTGCAATGCATAGTTCAACTTAGGTATCAAGTTATTAACAAAGATTTCCATCTTTTCTGATTTGGGAATAGCTCTTGAATACTTTGCAAATATTTTCCTCCACCTTTGTAGAAAGTGTGTAAAGGACTCCCCGATTCTTTTCTTTGTGTTACACAGGTCCATCATGGTTACATCATGTTGTATATTGTAGGAGTAATGCTAGATAAACCGTTGAATTAACTCCTCAAAAGATTTTACCTTAGGTGTGAGTTTGGAGAACCACTCCATAGCATTTATGCCTAGGCTTCCCAGAAATAGCCTCATTAGGTATGTAGGTTCATGCATGTACTCTATGCTTAGAGCACAAAACTCTCTCACATAATCATGTGGATTATTCTCTCCCATATACTTGTCATATTTTGGCCTTGCCATTTTGGGAGGAAATGGAACCATATTGATACTTTTGTCAAAAGGGAATGGAAAAATGGAGTCCAAAGAGTATTTGGTCTTGGGTTTAGCCTTCTCTTTTTTGAGAGTTGCAAGTTCTTCTTGCATTAAGGTCATTTGTTTGGTGAGAATAGAGATAGGGGTTGATACCTCTTTTTCCTTTAGTTTTTCAACATCATAATCTTTAGGTAACTTTACTCCAGTGGATGCCAGATGGAGAAAGTATTTCTCTTTGCGTTCACCAATTATCTTCTCCAATGTTCTTTAGAATTTCCTACTTTGTTTGATTCTATTGTACTCTTCTTCGAGATGTCTCCACCACTTTTTGAATCAAACAAAGGGTTGTCGATGTGTGGTTCTTCTTCTCCATCGCTAGAATTGTCTGAATCTCATTGGTCTTGCTCATGGTTGTATCCTTCAAAGGCATTAGCCCATTCATTCCTAGCAGCATCCATTTTTGCTGCGGGTGAGTCTGTGTCAAATAGAGGATTGCAAGATGTCTCTCCTTTTTGAAAATGTAGCAATTTAGAAGTTACTTATGATTCGTCAGCAAAATACTTGTTGTGTCTTGCGTTAACCATGACGTTGTATCTTAACTATGTTCAAGGTTTCCCAATAGTTCCAAGTGAGGTCTCAAATCATTCAAGTAAGTGTGTCCAAGTTGTAAGGATTGTTTGTGTTTGATGGAAGTAAATGACTCCAATGTCAAAGGGTTAGAATGCCCTGATAGTGAGCTGTGAATCAAGTTGTTTGTGAGAGTGAATAGACCACAAGTTTTGAGATAGATTGTAAGAGTTTTAAATGACATGCAAGGTAGACCTAAAAGCATTTCTTAAACAAAAATAGTGAGACTAGAAAAAGAAACAGGGTTAGACTAATGAGCCAAAAGGGTATCCGAATAAACTAATTTTCTCTGAGAGGCAACTATGCAAGTGCCCACTGTCCCATATGTGACACTCTATATGCGAGCTTTTGCAAAACTAGATGCAAGCCTAAGTATACTGGGTGTGACCTTTCTCCCTAAAAGTGATGCAAGATTGACCAGATGTGAGCTTGCACATTGTATGCGAGCTTGTACAACCAGATGCGAGCTAGGATGGACCAAAAATGACTGTTTGTTGTTCTGTTAATTTGATGTCTGATTTGTCTTGAAGTTCATGCAAATTTGTCTGATAATAGGTTTTTTTTGCATATTTCTAGTGAGTGAAAAATACAGTATGTAGCCAAAGGACTGAATTTTGTTGCTTGTTTGAATGATTGATCTCGTTAATGAGATTTCAAACACATCAAGAATTTTTGCATTGTTAGGGGTGAAGAGACACATCCTTACACCCTATTTTCTAAGTAGAGGATGAAAATCCTTGCTTGTAGACTTAGGTACACACTCAAATGCCAATCAGATTATGGCCATCACCAAACAAGAAATGGCTCCAGTCATGATGCCATATTAGCTGACTCCAAATGCAAGTGAGGGCATGATATGATGAGTATCTTGGGAAAATTAATTTTTTCCTTGCACAAGGATTATCACCCTTTTAGGAATGAATCGAGTAGTTTGACTACAAATTTTTTTGTTTATGATGGGGCAATCCATTCAAAACCGTCTCCCATAGAATTGCATAAGGAAAAATTTATGTGTATAGCCCTATGAGTACTCAAATATGTGTAGTCTCACAAGCAAGATTAAAGCGGCTCCACTCTACACTTATCCAAGCATGTTCAAGGAATGATGTCAAAATTCCAAGAACAAAACCGGTTCCATCTTTCGAGGCTTTGGCCTACAAGGAAGTAATTATTTATAGTGATTTGGAAGGGTTAGCGTAAAACTTATCCTCACTTGGGTCATTCCTAGGAGATTTTTTCCTCAATTGGCAGGCCCTCTAATGTTTAATAAGCATACAAAGGATTGGCGAGCTTAGGATTTCAAGATTTATGATTCTTCAAAAGAAGAAGAGCATACTCTCCTAGTCCATGCCATTTTCTCCAAAAATAATTCAATCACTTTGTTCATTCCCTCAAGCAAGTGTGAGCTTGATTTAGATATTCCTAAATTATGAAAACATAGTACTTGAAAGCAAAATTTGTTTTGTTCTTTGACCACAATTTTTAGTGCTTTGCTTGTTCAATTACAATATCCCAAAATTTAGATGATGAAGTTATTTTTCCCACAAAATTTAATGATTTGTGTTGTTCAATTACTCACCAAAAGGAATTTATACAATGTAACTAGTTCAATTGGTCCCACAAAATTTAATGATTTGTTGTTGTTCAATTACTTTTCCAAAGATGAATTAAAAGATGTAATGTTTTCTTTGTTCATTTACTCCAAATCCCTCTCAAGTCCTAAATCAAATTTTGAGTTTATGATTTTCCTTGAAGGAAAAGAGCATAATCCCCTGGTTAATTTATTAAGTGATTAGAAAATGTCTTTAGTTTGAAAGCATAACAAAAATAGAAGTCAAGATGGGGGATTGGCCACCTGCAAACCACAAGTTAATAGTTCCTTTCCAACTTTGTTAGAAAAAGAGTCTTTGATAATGATATGCAAATAAGAGTTATGTTGTTTTAAAGGACAAAGACAGAAAACATCATAGATTAATTGTTAGACTTCTCAAACAGCAATTTCAAAAATTAGATGTGATCCTATATTCTCTGAATACGATCTTGTTTCCCATATGTGATCAAATACACCAAAAATGATGAAATGCACACCAGATGCGAGTTTTTACCAAAAGTGATGTAATAGGATTTCCGGGATGCGATCCTAGATTCTATGATGCGATCACGTATCCTAGATGTGAGCCTTGGTGACAAAAAATGAGCCTGTTCCAGAAACCTGAGAGGAAAAATTAGTAGAAAATAGATGGAAAATGAGGTAAAATGTGAGATTCTGCCTCACAGTGGGTGCCAGAAATGTGTGTTATTTTGTGGTTCCTGCAGCTGCAACACAACAATTCAATAAGTCATTGCATTAGTGAAAAACAAAGGTTATCAAGCATATCAATCACTAAAATTGACCTATTTCTTCCTATCTAGGAGTAAGAAAAATGCTATAATTGCCCTCAGATTATGCATTTGCTAGTGACATATACAATCCTAGAATGAAAGATTCAAATGAAACTAATCTATATGGTCAATAAATATGCATTTTAAGCTCTAAAAATGAAGATTATAACAATGCATAACATGAAAGCTAAATAATGCAATATGGATCTCTAATAATATGAACAATATAGCAATGCTTTCAACAATCCAAAATCAGGGCCCCTTTGAGCTTACAACTCATTCTATTTATAGAAGAAATTGGGAGTGAGAGGAGAGATAGGGTCATTAAATGCACATGTAAGAGCATTAATGATGGTTAGCATTTATGAGGCATGGTGAGGGTATATGCATTAATGATGCATTTATGAAAGCATTAATAAGGCATGGTGAGGGTGTAAGTCCAAACTTGAGAAAGTGGACTTTGAGGGAAGGGGAGCTTGAGAATGTGGACTTTTTGAAATGAGTTGAATTTCTAATCAAGAGTTTAGGAATGTGACATCATTAGGAAGTGGGTTAGGATGGGATTAAGATTAGAATTAGGCTTAGCATAGGTGAAGAGGTTGGGATTAGTTCAAACCCAGGAGTTAAGGTGGCTGAGATAGGTTAGGTTAGGGGTTGAAGAGAATATTAATGAAATGAATTATATATTTAATATATTCATTCAATAATAGGGAAATTAATTATTTAATCTTTTGTTTGCTTTTGATAATTAAATAGGACTATAGCCAATTAATTAGATTAATTAGGCTAGGAGATTGGCTTTTGCAAGTGATGAGGTGTAATTAGGATTTTATTTAATTCCTTTTAATTAATTACCTTAGCCATGTTTTTTATTTGTTTTGATAGATTTGAATTGATTTGATTTGATTGGCTAAGGCAATTAATGTAATTTAGTGATTAAATCACTTAGGAGATTAAATTTGATTTGAATGAATAATGCTAGTAATTTGAAGATTTGTTTTGACATAATTGGGGGTGTGATCACACTCGGGAAAAATAGGGTCTATGGTCAGAGCAGACCAAATTAGGGTGGTTACAGATACATGATGTGATGTTATGATATGATATGATTTATGATGTTTCAGGATTATGTATGATATGCAAATGATTCTTTATGTAGTGTATGATATATGTATGTCATATTTTTTATGATATACATGTACGTAATGAGGATGGTTTAATTAATGAATAATAATGCAACTTGAGATGAATTAATGAAATGAGTTATGAAATGTACTTATTGGAATGAAATGCATTTATGATAGGGTTTTAATGACTCAATGACCTAATAAAATGACATGCATTAAACAATCTATGTCAAATGCGCTAATGACATGAAATAACCTAATGATATGACATGATGAAATGCATTATTGAAATGGATTAATGAGATGGACTACTGACTATGAAAAAAATTAATGAACTAAATGATATGAAAAAAATGTATTAATGATGTGAATTAATGAAGTGCACTTAATGATAATGACTTAATAAAATGAACTAATGAAACGAACTAATGAAATGCATGGGATGGATTAATTAAATGCAGTAATGAATGAACTACTGATAGTTGCCAATGATGTGAAATGATGGAATGCAATTGATGAGATGAATTAATGCTAAAATGATCTTAATGCATAATGAACCTATAAATAAACTAATGCACTTAAATATATGAGATGACCTAATGTGATGTGTATGATCTTAGATGGATGGAGATGGATATGAGGGGTTCTTTTTTTGTGTGTGTATGTCACCTCAACTAAAGAACTCATAGAGAGAGCTAAAAATGGGAGGGAATGGGATTTGGATGAAGTGCACTTGTAATCATCCATAGGGAAGCTCATGATAGTGGGATAGGACATGATGTACAACTAACAAGACTAGAATGAGTGGTTATATACATAAGGTATGTAAAAAATATTAGGGGTTGGGATAGGAGTCGATTTTGTAATAGGTTCATACAATAATGGAACACCCAGGGAATATGCGTTCTGCAGTGGAGACTTTATTGAGAGTGGGGGATGGGTGGATGAGATGGAAAAAGATGAGAGTTTGATATATAATGGTATGGTCCACTATGTGTGACACCTAATAGCCAGGTTTTCACCACACATACTTGTCCAAGGATCCTGATTGCCAAGTTTTCACCATTGGACAAATTATTTCTTTTTACTTTTTTATATTTTTCTTTCTTTTTGATTTTTTTTTTATCATCAAGGTGCCTATTTATCATTTTTTCACCAAGACAATGATTTTTTTTAGGAATTTTTATACTTTTTAATGGATTTTTTCAGATAAGTGGGGTACATTGCATTAATCAGGCATATACTCGCTTGAGGTGAATGGTGTTGATGAGATCATTCAAAGTTTCTCCTTCTGGTGTAGATAATTCCCTTGAGCCAAAGTTTGTTGTGAGAACATATGGGCCTAACCAAGTAACCTCAAATTTTCCCTTCGTTGCTTTATCTTCTTGTACCTTTTGATTCTCTTTGAGGACTAAAGCCCCCACCTAGAATTTTCATGGGTGGATTTTCTTTTTATAGCTTCTCTTAAGTCTATTATGGTAGACAACAAGGTGATCATAGGCTTGTTGTCTCTTCTCATATAACAGATCCAGTTGTATGAGGCATGCCACATGGTATTCTTCATTTGTGATCAGGTTCTTAAGTGACACATGCACTGATGGAAATTCAACCTCAATTTGTAAGACGATCTCTACACCATACACAAGTGAGTAGGGGGTGGTGCATGTTGTAGTATGATAAGAAGTATGGTATGGCTAGATGGTGGGATTGATTTTGAGGTTCCAGTCACAACAAGTATCATTGAAAAATTTCTTGAGGATCTTTACGAGGGTTTTATTAGTTGCCTTAGCTTGTTCATTTCCTTACGGGAAATAGGGACTTGAAAATTGGTGGTGAATACATAATTGGTCACACAGATCTTTCATCTGTTAATTTTCAAAAGGCATACCGTGATCTTTGAAGATGATGGAGGGAGCGCCAAAATGATAGATGATGTGATAGAGGACAAATTTGCATATTTGGATGTCTATTGTGAGGGTGAGAAAAATTTCTTCCACCCACTTTGTGAAGTACTCAGTAGCAGTGATGATGTACTTGTGTCCTTTTCAGGATAGAGGGGTGATCTTACCAATGAGGTCAAAGCCCCAACATGAGAATGGCCATGGAGGTGCGATGGGATGTAGATCTTGTGCTAGGGCATGAATCAAATTGGCATGTTGTTGACATGGTAAGCATTTCTTTACAAACTCACAAGAATCATGTTCCATTGTGGGTCAATAGTATCCTTCTCTCATAAGTTACTTTTCTAAGACCATGCCACTGATGTGGGAACTGCAAATTCTAGCATGTACCTCTTGTGATGCTAGGGTAGCCTCATTTGAGATTAAAAATCTAAAGAGAACATTGTGATTGCATATGCTAAATATGGGCCTCTAACTTAGTCATACACTTCAACATAGTCATTGTTCATCAGCCACACACAAGAATGAATATGGATTTATTCATCCTACATGCCTGGATGAGTCAACCTATTGCCTCCTATCTAGATGGGGTTTTTGAATAGCTCTTAGAATCTGAGAATCCAATAACCTAAACTAATCTAAGAACGGAGAATTTAATCTACAAATGCAAATGCAATATTAGTCTAGAAATGAGATTAAGCTTAGTCTAGAAATAAACATGAGATATTAAGCTAGAAATGAATATGATATTAAACTAAGAATGCTTGAAATAAGATAAACTATGCATGATTAATCTAGAAATGACATTAATCTATAGCAATAATGAAATCTTGAATGCACAAATATGAGTTAGAAATTCAACAGCGATTTGATACTTTAATAATGTATTCTCCTTTTTTGAATGAGAAATAAGAGAGTTATTTTATAGGATGAGAGTCTAGTTCAGAATGGAAAGTTTCCTTTGAGAGAAAAAATTAACACCTCAAAATCTAGTTCAGATTAGCAAGTTTCCTTTGAGAGAAACAATGAACTGTTGTCTTTTTGAGTGAATGAAGAAGTTCACTGATGTGTTGCACTTTTGAATCTCAGTCAACTCAAAGTTTCCATTTCTAAACTGAAGTGAGGATTTTGGAGAGATTATTTGATTAAATAAATGAAATATGACTTCATAAATGCGCTTTATCAATTATTTGAATAATTGAATTCAATTATTGAAATGAGGATATTTATTTAATAATCAAATATTATTTAATTCCTTTTTATGTATTTTAGCTAAAAGGGTGAATTTAATTTAATTAAAGTGCTAGGAATTTGTAATTAAATTAATTCAATCATAGGATTTATTTAGCCAATTGTAATTGATATTTAGGAATTAAATATAGTATGTGATTAATGCAAATTTAGGATTTTTTGCATTTGATACGTAAGTCAAGTAGAGTCAATAAAAAATCAGAATTGCCTAGTACAATAGGACTTTGATGATTCAGAAGATTGATAAATGCAACAAAATTGGTTAGGGTTGCAAGTTGCCAATTTTGGGGTGTTACATTTTGCCCCTCTTTGAATTGATGTCTGAGTAATGCATTGATTCAATGAATAGTCTGATGTATGAAGCATAGAAGAATTGATTTTGAGAATTGATGACGCAAAGATCAATTGATGAGGGTTTCAGAGCTATCTCCAGAATAGAGCTTAACTCTCCAAAGTCTAGGTTATATTGCCAAGACGCCGGTCAAGTAGAGTTTTTGAGGATCATCTCTAGAATGAATCTTGAATCTCAGGAATTTGGGTTAGATTTCCCCGATACCTAGCAGTGAGATTTTGAGAACCATCCCCAGAATGAAGCTTGATCCTTAGGGTTCTGAGTTAGATCACTCAGATACCTAATAGATTTTCACCTTTCAAAACACTATCCCTAGAATGAGACTCAATCTTCAAGAGTCAGGGTTTGATTTCCCAAATACCTATCCATTTGAAAGATAGTGTATAGAGATTTTTAAGACTATCCCCAAAACAAAGCTTATTCCCCCAACATCTAGGTTATATTTCCCAGATACCAGCTAGACTGAGTTTCAGAATCATCTCTAGAACGGAGCTTAATTTTTAGGAGCTAGGGTTAGATTGCCCCAATTATTAATAGATGAGGTTTCAAGAATAATCTCCAGAATGGAGATTGAACCTCAGGGACCTGAGTTATATTTCTTAGATACCAAATAATGAGATTTCAAGAATCATCTTCAGAATGAATCTTTATTCTCAGGAGTCAAGGTTAGATTTCCCTGACACTTAATAGATGACAAGATGTAGGGAACAAAGATGCCCCTAGTGATTCAATATTGTGGAATACCCAGTTTTGACTATGAAGTATGAAAAATAAACATGCCCCAAGTGGTGAGATGCCCCTAGCAATGAGGATTTTTGAAGATCAGATTAGATTGATTCAAATAGATTCAAAGTGATTCAATGAGGTAATCATTCTGCCCCCTTGGGAGCGAAATGGAAAGATGACATGTCATAATGAAGATTGAAAGAGATAAATCACAGATAGATGTTGAATCAAAGGTAAAGAAGAACTAAGAATAGATTACGGAAGAACCTAGAAGAATTCAAAGCAATTTTGAGTGATTTCGAGGTCTGATTGACCAAGTTTGATCAGGGTTGGCTAAAGTTGGATAGAGTTGACCAAAGTTGAATTTTGAGGACAATTGTCAAAGATTTGAGAAAATGTTGATTGGATATGATTCTGACAAGAAAGCAATGTTAGAAAGTTAAGTGCACAAGTGTCTGATAGCATTGGTCTCAAAAAATTTAAAATGTGATATTGAGCTATATAGAAGTGTCAGATTTTGATTTTGATCCCAAAAATAGATTCAAAGCGGTCGATTGAGCCAAGGGTGAAATTTTCACGCAAAATGGAGCACTTTTGAAAATTAGGTCAAAATAAATATATATGCCAAAAGTGTCTTTTTCAAATCATTTACAAATGTAACACCCCAAAATTGGCATCTTGCAACCCTAACCAATTTTGTTGCATTTATCAATCTTCTGAATCATCAAAGTCCTATTGTACTAGGCAATTCTGAGTTTCTACTGACTCTACTTGACTTAAGTGTCAAATGTAGAAAATCTTAAATCTGCATCAATCACATACTATATTTAATTCCTAAATATCAATTACAATTGGCTAAATAAACCCTATGATCGAATTAATTTAATTACAAAGTCCTAGCACTTTAATTAAATTAAATTCTGAACTAGATTTTGAGGTGTTAATTTTCTCTCTCAAAGGAAACTTTCCATTCTGAACTGGACTCTCATCCTATAAAATAACTCTCTTATTTCTCATTCAGAAAAGGAGAATACATTATTAAAGTATCAAATCGCTGTTGAATTTCTAACTCATATTTGTGCATTCAAGATTTCATTATTGCAATAGATTAATGTCATTTCTAGATTAATCATGCATAGTTTATCTTATTTCAAGCATTCTTAGTTTAATATCATATTCATTTCTAGCTTAATATCTTTCTAGCTTAATATCTCATGTTCATTTCTAGACTAAGCTTAATCTCATTTATACACTAATATTGCATTTACATTTCTAGATTAAATCTTATGTTCTTAGATCAGTCTAGGTTGTTGGGTTCTCAGATTCTGAGAGCTATTCAAAAACCCCGTCTAGATAGGAGGCAACAGGCTGACTCATCGAGGAATGTAGGATGAATAAATCCATATTCATTCTTGTGTGTGACTGATGAACAATGACTATGTTGAAGTGTATGGCTAAGTTAGAGGCCTATATTTAGTGTATACATTTCTGGCGCCCACTGTGGGGTAGGAAAATCAATTTATGGCCTCATTATTAACTTCTTTTTTTTATTATGTTTTATGTTAGTATGTCTCTGTTGTGAAATCTTGCACAAAATTTCACAGAAACTCGCATGAACTTTCTAGTTCTTTGCGAGATTCTTCATAGTTCTTCATGCAGACTGTTCTAGTTCATCGCGCGAACTTTGACACCCGAGAATTTAATTTTATTTTCTATTTACATTTCTATTTTCTGACCACTGATATCTGATGTTTTTAGTTTTTATGTGATTTCCTGATTTATTTTTTGGTACAGCTTAACTATTGGTCTGCAAGATGAGATGTCAAAGACTCCTTCAAACATGTAGATTGAATAACTATTTAACTACAGGATGCATATCAGAGCATGCTTGTCAAAGAACTTCAAACCTATATAAACATTGTGTTTGTTTTCATGCTTTCTCTACATAGACTAACTAGGGCCTTTTAAAATTTCTTAAGGATCTTGATAGCAGAATAGGGTATTAGGCTCTTCATTACATGGAATTTATGACCATGAATGAATTTGATACCTAGACGTTTCTAAAGGATTGATACTTAGGGAAGCAAGGAAAGGTAAAAAATCAATTAGCCTGTCCATTGTGAAGGGAGTATGCTCTTCTCTCTTTGAGAGAATTAGAAACCTAGAAGCTCTTGGATTTGTTGAAAGAGGAGTTAGCTCTGTGATGAATATGTTTTGCATGTTTGGGTAAGGTGTAGAGGTAGAGAAGTATGCTCTTTTCTCCTTTGGGGAGAATCATAAACTTATACCCTTGAAGCCAAGCCAAGTTTGAGCCACCTTTAGAGGGCCTGTCGAAAGTTGAACCTATGGGAATGACCCAAGTAGGTACACACCTTTTTCTGGTGATTCCACCCCACTATAATAAATTTTATTTGTTGAGAAAAAGACTCCAAATCCATGTTAATTTCTTCCTCTTGATTCTTGATGTCAAACATCTTGACGAAGCCCTATCTATTATACTGAGTGGCGCCACTCCCAACCTTGCTTTCCAAGGGTGTACACTTTCAGGTGCCAGTGTGGCTATATGTCTCAACCTCGCTTATGAGGCCACCAAAGGTTAATTTTAATGGAATCCTACTAAACACCATTTGTAGCTAGTTTCTTACTCGGTTCATCTCTGAAAGGGGACATAATATTTGCGCAGGGAGGGGGATGATTCTCTCACATAGATTCTCACCAAAGGCATGTACCTGGATGTTTGAAGGTGGTATATGACACTGGCCCCTACTTTAAGGGTGTCCTTTGAACATATATTATTGATTCCTTGGAAACACCAAAAACATGGGTGCCCTCTCGGGGGTGACATTGTTGTGTGAGGTGCATGCATGCGCATAAGCTATGAGGCAAAGATTTTGTCTTCTCTACCATTTTAGGGATAAGTGAGTGTTTTCTTTCAAGTCCTCAAATGTTCAAACATGTTCAAACTTGTCAAGACTCACTTGTTCTTCTGAGTTACTTTGTCCTTAGTTGAACTATTTTCAACTGTTTCTTGTGTCACAATTGCTTAAATGTCCAAACTCAAATTTATCAATCTAAAAATGGTCTAAAACAATCTACAAATTGAACACTCTGTCAGAGAATAGTTTAATCTATATCTCACAAATGCAAAATTTTCACTCTAAGCAGTCTCAACTATCTATTTCTGTCATTTTGGTTTCTTTTCTGAATAATTTCACGTGACATTATTCATCTTCACGCCACTCTGAGAGAATCTTTGTGCGAGCTGCTGTCAATCTTCACGCGATACTTTGCTACTCTATTATCATCTATTTATCAATTTGTCTCACCAGTTCTACATTTCTTTGTGCCAGGCAGCAAAGCTTTGCGTGCTCCTATAGAAATCTTTGCACGAGAATGTACTTCCTCATGTGAAACTATCTCATTTTTCCATAATAGTGAGCTGTTTTCTATCTATTCTATGTCACTATACTCAAATTTGCTTTCTGTTTGGGGTATGTCTACCTATTTCCTGACTGTGCATAGTCCACAACTGGATGTCTTAGTTTGAGAACTACATGATTCTTATTTAAACTTGTCTCATCTCTTATCTATTTACTTGTTCTACTGTGTTGTCATACATTGCATCGTGATAGTCATCTCTCAGTTGGTCTAGCCTTATCTCTGACGAATCATGCTGGGTACACTTCACCTTTTGGCACTCTTGTGCATTTATGTTGAGATATTTCCAAGCATTTTCCTAGTTCATGCAACACCCCAAAATTGGCATCTTGCAACCCTAACCAATTTTGTTGCATTTATCATTCTTCTGAATCATCAAAGTCCTATTGTACTAGGCAATTCTGAGTTTTGACTGACTTTACTCAAACTAAGTGTCAAATGCAGAAAACCCTAAATCTGCATTAATCATACATTATATTTAATTCCTAAAATATCAATTACCTAGCTAAATAAACCTAATGATGGAATTAATTTAATTATAAAGTCTTAGCACTTTAATTAAATTAAATTCACCCCTTTTAGCTAAAAAACATAAAAAGGAATTAAATAATATTTAATTATTAAATAAATATCCTCATTTCAATAATTGAATTTAATTGTTCAAATAATTGAGAAAATACATTTATGAGGTCATATTCTATTTATTTAATTAAATATTCTCTCCAAAATTCTCTCTAGTTCAAAAATAGAAACTTTGAGTTAACTATGATTTAAAAGAGAAACTAATCAGTTAAACTAAAAAAGGCAACAGTTGACTATTTATTTCAAAAGAAACTTCCTATTCTCAACTGATCTTCAATAAGTTAACTATTTCTTTGCAAGGAAACTTTCTATTCTAAACAGACTCTAGGTCTATAAAAGAACTCTCTCAACTCTCATTCGAACTAGTCTTGAAATTTGTAGTCTTGTAATTAAAATTCACTAGTTTTCTAATTGAATGCATTGATTTTAGAATTGTTCCATTAATCTTAAGATCATGCTAGTTTAATATCATTTATATTAATCTTGCATAGTTAAATTCATTTCAAGAAATCTTAGTTTGAATGCATCTTTGTTCATTTCTTAGATTAGCTTAATCTTTCACATGCTTAGCTTAATATATCATTCTTAGAGTAATGTTGCACATTCAATTTCTAGAATAAACTAAGCTCTCTAGATTAATTTTGCATTAATTATTTGCTTAAATCCTCCATTCTAGTAATGGTCTAGGTTGTTGGACTCTTGATTATGAGAGCTTATTCAAAACCCCAAATAGATAGGAGGCAACAAGTCGAATCATACAAACATGCAAGATGGATAATTTCATATCCATTCTTGTATGTGACTGGTGAAAAATGACCATGTTGAAGTGTATGGCTAAGTAAGAAGGCCACATTTAGGTATCAAATTTCTGGCACCCACCATGGCGTAGAAAATCAATTTCTAGCCTTATTCTACATTTCTTTTCATCAATATATTTTCTGTTTGTATGGCTCTGCAGTGAAATTTCGCGTGAAATTTATCACATATCCGCATGAATTTTGTAGTACTTCGCATGAGACTGAGTGTTTCTTCAGCTCACTTTTGGCATTTCTTCATGTGGACTTTGACAACAAAAGGTTTAAAATTTGCATATTTATTATTCTATTTTCTGACCGCTAATGATTTTTGTTTGTTGTTGACTGTTTCTTTCTAGTTTTTATTCTTGCAACAACTTAACATGTGGTTTGCAGGATGAAATGAAAAAGATTCCTTTTATAACAATGCAAACTTGCTAATGGTTTGATGGCAGGATGCGTGTCAAAGAACTTTTGAAAACTTACTCAAACATTTTGTTTTCTTTCATGCTTTCTTCACATAGTTTAAATAGGGCCTTGTTAATAATCTCTCGAGCATCTTGATAGAAGAATAGGGTAATACGATCTTCATTACATGGAAGTGATTCCCATGAATGAATTTGATACCTAGATGATGCTATAGGATTGACTCTTTGGGGAGCAAGGAAAGGTAACAAATCACTTAGCATGTCCATTAGTGAGGGGAGTATGCTCTTCTCTCTTTGAGAGAATCAAAAACCTAGAAGCTCTTGGATTTTGTTGAGAGAGGAGTTATCTTAGTGATAAACTTGTTTGGCATGTTGGGTAAGGAAAAAAGGTAGAGGAGTATGCTCTTTTCCCCTGTGGGGAGAATAAAAAACTTAGACCCTCAAAATTGAACCAAGTATGACTCTAATCTTTAGCGGGCCTGTCGGAAGTTAAACCTCTAGGAACGACCCAAGTGGGTACACACCCTTTTTCAGTGATTCCACCCCACTCTAATAAAGTAGCTTTATTGAGAAAAAGACTCCAAAGCCCTATTAATTCTCTTCCTTGTGATTCTTGATGACGAACATCTCAAGGAAGCCCTGTCTATTGTATTGAGCAGTGCCGTTCCCAGCCTTTCTTGCCAAGGGTGTACACTTTCAGGTGTCAGTGTGGCTATATGTCTCAACCTCGCTTGAAAGGCCACCAAAGTTTAATATGAACATAATCCTACTAACACCTTTTATATATATGCTTACTTGGTTCACCTTTGAAAGGAGACATAATCTTGGCAGAGGGAGAGGGAAAATTCTCTCCCATAGATTCTCACCATAGGCATACACCTGGACATTTGAAGGTGGTATATGAAAATAGCCCCTACTTCAAGGGTAACCTTTGAACATATAATATTGAGTCCTTGGAAACACCAAAAACACAGGCACCCTCTCAGGGGCGACACTGTTGTGTGAGGTGAACGTATGTGCATAAGTTGTGGAGCAAAGATTTTGTCTTCTCTACCAATTTTCTTTTCAGGGATAAGCGTGTATCTTTTTGGGAATATTCAATACCTACAATGTTAAAAATGTTCAAAGACTCTCTCATTATTCCAAGTTTCTTTTTCCTTGGTCAAATTGTTTGTGACTACTGCTTGTGTCACGACTATTCATACTTTTCAATAACTGGTTCTGCAATATTGAAACAAACAAACTATCAATCTGAAACTACATACTCTATCAGAGAATAGTCTTTATTGTGTCTCAAAAACTGTCTACTATCTCAAAAAAAGTTCCAACTGTCTGTTTCTAGAAAAATTTTCTTAGCTTTCTACCAAGTTTTGCATGAGAAAACACTTCTTCATGCCTGTCTGTGAGAATCTTTGCATGAGACACTGAGAATCTTCATGGAAGTTTTATTCTAGTTTGTGCTATTTTATGTCCTATTCTATCACCAGTCAGTCTTTCTCTATGCTAGGTTGAAAAACTTCATGCGGGCCTATGAGAATCTATGCGTGAGAATACACTTCTTCATGCGAAACTATCTCAAAATTGCCAAAACAATGAGTTGTTTGCTGTCTATTCTGAGTTACTTTGCTCAATATGGTTTTTATCTAAGGTTTGTCTGATTGTTTCTTGTCTATACACAATCTATGATTGGATGTCTTGGGTTGAGAATTATGTGATTCTCATTTAAACTGGTCTCATCTCTTATCTATTACTTGTTCTACTGTGTTCTCATACCTTGCAATGCGATAGTCAACTCTCAGCTGTTCTAACCTTGATTCTGATGAGTCGTGTCAGGTATCCTTAACCTTTTGGCACTCTCATGCATTTATCTTGAGATAGTTCTAAGAATTTTCCTAGTTCACTCCCCTTGTATAATCTATCTATGACTTTTGCAACTTGAAGTAGCAGCATATTCCTCCCACATGTCACTAGACGAAGTAGACCTCAAAACCAAGGAAGAGGTCATTCTAAGATTATCACATAGTCAGAGTGCCATAGAGGATCTTCACACTCCTCTTCATTGGCTATCTATAGTGAGGGATCATCTCATTCTCTCTCCCCTATTTTTCAACCTTATGTCCAACGTTCATTCTGAGTAGATTTTAGTAGGGTTCGAAACCCATTATTTGAAGAACACCAAAATTCTAAAGAGTTGTTTCCTGAACTTGATACTATTGAACCAACAAGAGTTCCCATGGGTACTACACCTCAGGATACTTGACCTCCTCATATTGAGTCTATGCATACTAAACACTTGCATACTAGAAAGATGGCATACCAACATCAATCAGGTGAGAACAACAGAGACGATGATCATTCTAAAACCAGGGGTAAGTTCCATTATCAAGACTGCCCTAACAATGAGGAGACATAAATAACCCAAGAAGACATCATGGAGGCTCATGCCAGTAAAAGCTTCTGCAAGATGATGGAGATACTCCTGAAGGAGGAGAAAGATAAATATCTTCTTGAACTAGCCAATCAAGGGGCCAAGAAGCTCTCAAACTACAATATAGAGAATCTTGTCATGCAAGAGGAAGAAACCAAATACTCCAAGTTACAAAATAAATTTCAAAGTATGCAAGACCAAATCCTTCAACTCATGAAGGATAAAGACAAACCTACCACCCAGTTCACAGTGGAAAGCATTTTTCCATTCCCAATTTGATAAGAGTCTGTGCATGCCTCCTTTTCCTAAAGGAGTTGAACTTCCTAAGTACGACAAATACTTGGGTACCACTGATCCTCAGGACTATCTAAGAGAGTTTTGTGCTCTCTCTATGGAGTTCATACATGATCAAACTTACCTCATGCGTCTCTTCCTGCATAGTTTGGGAGGGTCAACTATGGAGTGGTTCTCTAAACTCCCAACTGGCATCAAGACCTTTGATGAGATTTCCAACTTGTTCTTGCAACATTATTCACACAACATCCAACATCCAGTCAATATCTATGATATTTGCAACTTGAAGCAAAACCATGAGGAATCTTTCTTGACATTTCTCTAGAGATGGAGACAACTTTATACAAAGTATTCTCGCAAAATACTTGAGTCTAAAAATCTTGACATCTTTTTAGACAATCTTCTTCCCAATTTAGGGTATCAATTACAGCTACAAGGTCCTTTGACCTTTGACAACATGATCAAAAAAGCTGTAAGAATAGAAATTTTCATGGTCAAGAAAGGAGAACTGACCCTACACAAGGATAATAAACAAGGGTCCTACTCCTCTGGTAAAGACGAATCCAAATTTTTCAACAAGAACCAGAATGTTGTGA
This sequence comes from Thuja plicata, assembly GCA_018584345.1. Classification (NCBI taxonomy): domain Eukaryota; kingdom Viridiplantae; phylum Streptophyta; class Pinopsida; order Cupressales; family Cupressaceae; genus Thuja; species Thuja plicata. Next base: position 3,373,108 of record MU228138.1, read on the forward strand.
ATGATGGAGTTGTTGACAATGTGACTCCCAAACCTCTGAAGGCTACATTCAATCTTACTACCACTATGTAGGTGGCCAAAGCCAATGACTAGGCTACAACACAATCTAAACAGCCTTTGAAATTTTCTATATCAAAACCTTGGACCCCCCATCCCAAGCGTGATTTCACTCCTCTGGGAGAACCCCTTGACACAGTTTACAAGACTCTCTTGGATAGCCAATTACTCACTCCTTTGGATAATCCATGTCCTTTCAATCTGTAGCCATGACCATCTTGGTGGAATGAATCTGCACACTATGATTACCTCCAGAACATGGGTCACAAGATGGCTACCTGCATTCAATTGCGACATAAGGTCCAAGACCTTATCGACAGTGAGATTTATTTCGTGGGAGGTCACAATAAGAACTCAAATCACTAGGCCTTCAAAGACCCCTTTCCTCCTCATGGGAAGGGTGAATCCTCCAAAGGAAAAAACACTGATGCCAAGGTCAATTATACATACGCTAATAATGATAACGTCATTAATATGGTTGAACAAATTGATAAAGAATACTGCAATGTCATTATCATCAAGGGAAAAGAAGATGCTCCTAAGCATAAAAATCCCTTCATGTTGCAAGGGTCTGCATCCCACCCCTCTGAACCAGAACTATCTCAAGCTCATGCAAATGTTGTTACTCGATCTCATGTAAAGATCATCCTCAAAGGCCCTGAGCCTTCCCCATTTGCATCATCTGTAGATAAGATTGTTGTTGGAACTACCAATAAGAACTCAAAATTGGTCCCCTTTTCTAATGCTTCTAACTAAAACATACTTGACCAATTGCAATGAACCAGCACTCAGATCACCATCTTTGAGCTGCTGAAAATCTCCCCTACTCACAAGGATATCCTTGACAATGCCCTCACTAAGGAAAATGTTTGAAAAGATCTAGACCTAGACCGGTTTCAATCCATGGTGGGTCACTTGACCTCACCACATTATTTATCCTTCTCAGAAGAAGATGAAAACTCTTTGAGCCATCCACACAATCTCCCCTTGCATATCAAAGTCATGATCCACAAACATCGGGTCAGATGAGTCTTGATAGATGGAGGTGTAGGGTTAAACATTTGTGCATATAGGTTAATTGAAAAACTAGGCCTTTCAGAGAATGACATTGATCCTAAAAATAATATTACTATCAAGGCATATGATGAAAAAGAGAGATCTTCTAAAGGTCTTGGCACTTTACCAATCCGAGTGGATCCTGTTGAGAGGGATGTTACCTTCCAAGTTCTGGATCTCCCTCTAGCCTGCAATATACTATTGGGAAGACCCTAGATCCATGAGATGCAGGAAATACCATCAACATACCATCAGTGTATCAAATTCTCATTCAACGTGTAGAGGTCACTATTCCTGCAGACACTAGCTATGCCTATAATAGATTAAGAAAAGTAGCAGAAACTCTAGTCCTGCATATAAGTAAGGCATCCAACTCTGAATCAGCCACAAACTTGCTAAAGGAAATGGAAAAGAAACTCAAGATAAAGGACAATGGTATGGGTGGATACACAGTGGAACCTGTACTGTCAATTACATCTCTTCCCACCTCACCTAGGTGCTATGGGAGACCTTCAGAAGAGATGAAACCAACAACATCCCCAGAAATCTATGACAAGAAATTTGTTAAAGCCAACACACCATTAGAAGGTGAACAAGAGGAAAGAGCCACTTTGGCTTGGTTATATAAGGAATGTAAAGATATGGAAGTTGAACAACGTGTAATACCCCTAGAAAAATTTAGAGTGGGGTACAAGGTGGCTTTTAAAATGGGTTATTCAGGTAAAGGACCCATTGGACCTAATAAAAATGGACTTAAAGAACCAATATCTATTGAATGCAAATGACCTAGAGATACAACTGGTGTAGAGTTCTTATCCAAGAAAGAACAAAGAACAAATAATTTCCTAGATAAAGGAAAGACACATTAGGTTCATGAAGAGAAGAACACAACAGTAGAAAGCACCGACATACCCACTTTCAGGTGAGATGATTATGATGAGGAGGATGTGTACCCTTGTCTGATTCCTCCCAATATCCTGGCTCTTCTCTTTGATGAAGAAACACCCCAGGTCAATGCTACTAAAGAGTGTGTTTTAGAGGAATCACCAATAATTTCTAATCAGTCAGAAAATACTACATCTGACCAAGATCTAGATACAGAAGAAAGGAGTCTAACCATAGCAGAGTTCTTAGGTAGAACTCATCCAAATTAGGGGCAAAGAGTAGATTTCACTCATGTTCTTGATATAAAAACTTATGATGAAACAGACTCCCGTGAATATGAGTTTGACAATCTTTTAGAAGACACTTTAGACATAGAGGTGGATATAGTTCAGCGATATGTACCCATGCTCAAAGTAGGTGAAGGCTTATAAGATAGGTCTGACGAATCAGGATCTCCTATTTCTAACATGGGCTTCAATGATGCCATCAGGGCTCTTTTTGATTTGAACACATCTATACAAGGTTCAGGTCTAGGACTTTACTTAATAGTCACTGTCTATGATGAACATACCGTGAACACCCTTGAACCCATCAAACCTTTACCACTAAAGCATCCTAAATTCATTGATTGGTCCTTACAAGGACAATCAGCTAAAATGCCTGCATTTCCCAATGACTATGCCTTAGCCTACTATCTTAATGCCACTGAACCTATCACTTCTTCCACCAGTGAACCTAGTGTGAGCATGACTGAAGCGGACAAAGAGTATCTTAGTTATAAAATAAAAATGAGAAAAAGAAAAGGGTCTGAAGGAAAAAACCACATTGTGGTGGTTTCAAAACCCAAAATAGTAAAAAGAAGACACATCCAAAGGTGAAAACCTCTCTGAGGTGCCTGAGGATGGGATGCTTGATGTCTTGACTAGTCATTTACAAGAATGATCATCAGTGCTTATAGAGCCAACTCAACCAGTGAATATTGGCACAGAGGAACATCCACACATCATTCATGTGGCTAAATCTTTGTCTACAAAAGAGCTCAAGGAATTCACAGACTTCTTTAAAGAGAAGAAGATAAAATTTGCATGGACATACTCAGATGTGCCTAGTTTGGATCCAAATCTTATCATGCACCATCTCTCACTATCTCCTGGAGTTAAACCAGTAAAAAAAAACTTAGAAAAATGCACCCTCATGTTGCATTACTTATCAAAGCTAAACTGGAAAAATTAATCAAATCTGGATTCATCTAAGCTATTGATTATGCAGAATGGATTTCTAACATTGTACCAGTATCAAAGCCAAAAAAATCCATCAGAGTCTACACTAATTTTAGGGATCTTGACAAAGCATGTCCAAAGGATGATTTTCCTTTTCCTAACATTGACATGATTGTGGACATGATGACTGGGTATAAAATGTATTCTCTCATGGATGGTTTCTCTGGGTATAACCAAATCAAGATTGTGCCAGAGGATCAAGAAAAGACTACCTTTACATGTGCCTGGGGAACATTCTGCTAGAATGTCATGCCTTTTGGTTTGAAAAATGCAGGAGCTACCTATCAAAGCGCAATAACAACTATCTTCCATGATATGATGCAAAAAACCATGGAATATTATGTGGATGATACCCATGCTAAATCAAGGAAAAGATCTATGCACCTCCAAGACTTAGGCCCTATCATGGATAGAATGGAAAATTTCAAGTTAAGGTCGAATCCCAAGAAATGTGCATTCGATGTTACCTCTGGAAAACTATTGGGTTACATCATCTTAGCTAAAGGCATAGAAGTCGATCCTAAAAAGGTACAAGCAATACTGGAAATGCCACCTCCTAAGAATATTAGTCAGATGAGAACACTCCAAGGGAGAATCCATTCCATCAGAAGGTTCATCTCATAGTTGGTTGATAGAGAGAAACCATTTAGCAAGACTCTGTGCAAAGGCATTACTTATCAATGGAGTGAAGACTGTGACAAAAGCTTCACTCAAATCAAAATGTACTTGGCAAACCTGCGAGTACTCATGCCACCTCAACAAGGCAAACCATTGATTCTATACATTTCAACTACCTCAACATCATTGGGGGCATTGCTAGCACAGGAAGATGAAAACAAGAAAGAATGTGCTATCTACTATATCAATAGAACATTGGTATCCTATGAGATGAACTACTCTATGATCAAGAAAGCATGCCTAGTAGTGGTCTTTAAATCTCAGAAACTGTGACACTATCTATTGGCTCACTTAGTCAAACTGGTGGCTAAAATTAACCCTTTAAAGTATCTCCTGAGTAAAGCTACCCTCACTGGCCGATTGGCTAAATGGATTATGCGTCTTAGTGAATTTGACATAGAGTATGTTGAGCGTAAAGCAATCAAAGGGCAAGTAATTTCTAAGCAATTGGCTGATGCTCCACTACAAGAAAATGAACCAATCAATTTTAAATTCCCAGATGGATCTATTCTGCACATCACTCACCCATCCTGGAAAATGTTCTTTGATGGATCCTTCACACATCAAGGTTCAGGTGCAGGATTTTTATTTCTGACTCCTCAAAACTATTCCACTCCAAAGGTGTACAAACTTTTGTTTCCTTGTACAAATAACATAGCTGAATATGAAGCACTGGTAAATGGAATCAAACTAGCTCTTGAATGGAATGTTTCTAAATTAGATATCCATGGTGAATCTCAACTTATAATCAACCAAATCAATAATGTATACCAGACTAAGGATGAAAAACTCATGCCTTACAAATAAATGGTTGATGACTTTAAGAAATATTTCATTTTCATCACATTTCAACAAGTACCAAGGACACAAAACATAGCAACCGATGCCATGGCTATATTAGCATCCTCACAACAACAAGAGGAATCTTTTCTCTATGAGTTCCTGGTGGAAGAAATACATTTCCTGTCCTATAAATCCCCTAACTCCCAAATGGTGTGTTCAATCATTGAACATGAATCCTCATGTTATCACCATGTCTACTCTTACTTGCGACATTAGGTCATTCCTGATGGGCTAACCAAAAATTAAAAAAATGACCTCATCTGCAATGCCTCATAGTATGTTCTCATGGCCAATGATTTGTATAGATGAGGATTAGAGGGTACTTTTCTTAGGTGTCTAGAAAAATAAGAATCCAAACATGGATTTTTTGAATTCCATGAAAGAATTTGTGGTTCTCATTCTAACGGTCTGACCCTGGCCCGAAAGCTGCTTGGAGCAGGGTATTATTGGCCAGATATGGAGAAAGAAACTATCAGGTATGTGAAATCTTGTAAGAAATGTTAGCTGCATGACAATCTCATCCATGCTCCAGCAAGGGAACTCATTCGCTTTGTCACACATTGGCCCTTTCAACAATGGGCATTTGATCTAATCAGGAAGATTCATCCCTCATCTTCTAATGGACACAAGTTCATTATCATAACTATGGATTATTTCACCAAGTGGGTTGAGGCAGTCCCACTCATTAAGGCAACAAGACAACAAATCTCACTATTCATTTTGAACTACATTATTTGTCGCTATGGCATACCTTCTCCATCGTCACTGATAATAGAGGAAAATTTAAGAACAACATCATGGATGAGTTGTGCGAAAATTTTTGAATCAAACAGAACTGCACTTCCATCTAGTACCCACAAGGTAATGGATAGGCCAAGGCCTCAAATAAAAATTTGCTGAAAATCTTGCATCGTACAGTTAACAAGTCTGGAAGGGATTGACACCTGCAAATCAATCCTGCATTAAGGGCTTACAAAACAAGCATCAAAACACCTACATGGGCAATCCCATTTGCACTAGTATATGGGGCAAAATCAATCTTACCCCTAGGTAGTAATCCCATCTCTTAGGTTTTCTTTGCAAAAGCTTATACCAGATGAAGAATATAGAGTTTTGAGACTCCAAGAATTAGAACTACTAGATGAATGTCAGAAAATGGCATTCAATCACCTCAGAGCATATCAGAAAAGAATGTCTAAGAGCTACAATAAGAAAGTTTGACCAAGGGACTTCCAAGTGCATGACCTCATTCTAAGGGAGAACCCTAAGAATCAACAATATCAGGTCCAAAAGGGGAATTTTGAACCAAATTGGCTTGGTTTGTATGTTGTCACTGCAATATTTGGGTCTGACACCTATCAACTCTCCACCACTGAAAGAGAGAAACTCAAGGAGCCGATCAACACCCTTCATCTGAAAATATTCTATAGCTGAGACATCTTCAGAATGCTCATGTACATAGTAATGTCCTTAAAAAATACTAAAAATTGCAAAAGGTCCTAAAAAAAAATAAAAAAATGGAAGTGTACTACCTGGTGGATGGAGTTTATCATTCAAAAATTCTTCTAGTCTTACAAGAAAAGATAGTAATGGGAATAGTTGTCTTCTTCTTTTCCCCCAAAATCTATCTGGATAAGTTTTTGTAGACCTCATCACGAGGGCACATGGCTTATGTTGGCACTGGTTTAATGAGATTTCCCACAGTTCTGCAACTATATCCACCTATTCAAGAGATCTACTCTATATTAGAAAATACAAAAATACAAAAATACAAAAATACAAAAAAAAAGTGCCATTGATGAAAACCTAGCAAACATGCATCATGGTAGAAAAAATAGAATCTCTGCCAAGAAGGTGAAAACTTGGTAAACAGGTGCCTCTAGTTCCACATTGCTATATCTATCGCAACATCGCTTGGCTCTATACAATTGCTTTCCAGTTTTCCTGCTTTCATTTGCTTATGTGCATGCTCTTAGTTACCTGTCAAGACACCAACTTACATGGATTGAAGGTGGTCATAATCTAGGGGAAACCCTCCTGGTCTAGGGGGCACTATCCTATCACCTTTTGGGATCTATTTCACAACAATCACCAATGGTTCTCACTATGTCTGCCTACTATTGCTTTGCTTATACTGAGATCTCTCTCCTTGAGCATCTCCCTCACATCAATCACCAGTGGTTCTCACTATGTCTGCCTACTGATGCCTAGCTATTACTATGATCTCTTTACTCAAGAATCTCTCTCACGTCATTCACTAGTGGTTCTCATTGTGTCTATCTACTATAGTCATACTATTGAGATTACTCACATCCATTACAATTGGAGTTATACTCAAACGCTCTATCTATCGATACTTGGTCTTGGCAGTCTTTGCCTTAGTTTGTATATAGCTTTCAGTCACTTTCATGACACTCTGGGTTCTCTACGAACCCTCCTGACTTGACACTGATCTACAGTCTTAAGAATGGGGACAACCAAACCAATTTTTTCCTCACAACATGAGTCAAGTCAGTCATCAATTGTTACCTAGGGGCACGAGTTCCCAATTTGATCGCATCTTTAGTCAATAATCTTGTTAGTTCTAAAGTACAACACTCTACTAACACAAACAAGTGTTTTTAAACACCACACTCAATAGTATTTTTCAACACTATCTTTGGATACATCTATATTTCTCAACACACATTAGATATCGCAAACATAAACATCTATCGATAGCAATCAAATACAATGCACTCACAAGAACAACGGTATTTTTCAACACCCCTATACTCATACACATTCAAAAAATTTGAAACTGGCTATGGTATGATTGAATCTTTCTTTGTATGTTGACGGTTCTCATGGATTTCATTGATAGTTTATTTATCTACTGCTTGTTGGTTGTTAGGAACAAGGTGTCTCAACCTTGTATATGTCCTTACATTTGATATTATTTGTTTTGTATTTAATTATTTGAAAATAATGTATTTAAGTTTGATATCTATTCTGTCATTTAGTTGAGTGGACATGTTGTGTTTTCACTCCAATTGGAAGATGACAAGGATGATCAAACTTGGTCTAGGTGATAGAGCTTATTTGCCAAATGTTGGCACTTTGGACTATGTGTAGGGTAATCATGACTGAAATGGTTATGACAGATTCCTATGATGGTCATTAATATTTGTAAGAGCTAATTATGAAAGATTCGATGACAGGTGAAGACATGCAAGACATGTGGCAACTGATTATGTTGAGTACTATACACTCTTATGCAATGCATGGGGTAAAACCCTAATATAGTTATCTTTGGAAGTTTCCCTAAAAAGGGAAGCACATGATATAAGCGTTTCTGTGTTGCAAATTGCAGAGAGAAGTTAGTGTATTGTTGGAATGTAGTTATGTTTTCGGATTCATCTTCAAGTGTCGATTATCTCCTCAAAGAACTTGCATTGCAAGTGTATTGTAAACAACAATAGTTTTGATTAATACATTGTGCAGGTTTTAGAGTGATGGGGTTTTTTACCGAAATGTTTTCCCCAGGGTAAGTCACTGTGTCATTCTCATTTTTCTATGTATGCATGTTATTGTATTATCATTCTATAATTGATAAGGGTTAAATCTAAATTTGCACGATCCTCTTCTCAGGAGTTTAGCGTAGGGAACTATTTTTTGCACACTTATTTTCCTTTCATTGGTGTGGTCTTGATGATCTAGCAACGTCAAATAAAAAAGGTGTATGTGATAAGAGCTCCTACATTAAGGTGGAACAACCTCACATCCCTTGATCTTCTTAATTTGTATGCCAAGGTGAGGTCAGTACTATCTCCTTGTTTTTTGTTTATTTGCTTGTTTACACAAGCATGCACTCATGGCTATCTTGGCTTTGAATTCCTCTATATTGGTGTGCTCTTGGTCTATCATAACTGGAAACAATGTTCAGGTCATCTTAGCTTTTGTGCCTTCATGCTTACGTTAGTTTCTCATATTCAATCTGATGAAATTCATATTCATATCCTTATGGTCACAGTGGCACCAGCAAGGATTGTATCGACTCCGATGATTCCAAACAATGCTCTATGATGATAACTATCTAATGGGTCCAACAACTACGTCCTAGGTATTGCATCTAGCATAGGCTTGCACTTTCATTCTAGGCTTGCATTGTAGCAACATTTTGACATTGCATTGTTTTCTCTAGGATTTCATACACTGAGAGGTTCTTCTTCATCACTCGGGCTTCATCATGATGGCACAAGTGTTCGATCCTCACTCTCGATCTTCAAACAACTCTTTTGGTTAGCATCCGTCATCCTGCATGAGATGTTAGTTCCATATACACTGCAGTTACATATGCATTAACATAAATCATCTACATACATACAAATCTATGTCTACATATACATGTGCATATCATACATAACTCACATACATGTGCATTTCATACATCTATATATATTCAAAACATGTTCATCCATTTGCATGCATTTCTAATCATCTAAATCATACAAGCATCTAAACATATAGGAAAAAAATCTCATAAAGTACATGACAAATGCAATGATACCAAAAGACAAGCTCATATATATATATATATA
>MU228138.1:3382618-3399727 GCA_018584345.1 Thuja plicata
CAATACATCTCAAAAATAGTGATACAATTGAAAGATGCCAATGCATCAGATAAATCATGTGATCTAATCTATCAAAATGCCAACTCTAGCTCTGATCCTCTCCCTCATCCTATGGAGGAGGTGGAGGAGGAGGCATATCTGGAGGAGGTGGTTCATGTGCACCCTCTGATCCTCTACCATATGAGGAAAATCTAGGCACCTGCTCTGCCTTGTCAGGCACCACCCCCACATATGCGGCGTAATAATAAGCCACTTAGGAGGACTAATGTCCTGTCTCCACCTGAAGCTACTCTAGCACCCTCTGCAACTGCCCTCGAACCTCCTGCAGCTCTTAGTCCCTGTCCACTAGTCAGGCATCTCGCACAGCAACCTATACCTGCAAATCTCAAACCTTCCTCTGCAGCTACCGGACTCTCTCTCTGGATCTACGCAGAGAATCTTGCACCTGTGATAAAGGGTCTCCAGGAACTAGCCCCTGCCCTGGCTACTCCTGCTACTGATCCTCCTGCATGGGCTCCTCCTGTTGTGCCTGCTCCTACTCTAGCTACTCCTACTGCTCACCCAACTACATAGTTGTCCTCTGTCTCATCTGCCTTCCACTGCCGCTAGCACAGGATCAAACCTCATCTGTCGAGCGGGGATGTCAACCTACGTAGCGCGTGGTTGTGGCCCTTGTTGTGGTCCCTACTGCGGTGGTGGCTGTGGTATCTATTGTGGAGGAGGTAGTGGTATCTACTGAGGTGGTACATGTGGATGCACTACCTATGTTGGTGAACCCATACCAACTAGATCTATGAAACATGGGAATGGATGAGTAACAAAGTACACTCGATATGGCACTATCATACCCCCATCTACTACCTCAACCATGTACTCCGACTGAGTCATAGCTAATGATTGCACATATATCATGCATCACCCAGTATCTAATCAGGTTGACCATCCCTTCCTCACCTCATTGGTGAAGCGAGCATAAGAATAGTACTCCTGCGATATGTCCTGAGTATGGCCAAACTGTCGCCAGACACGTGTAAGTGGGAACTACCCAATCACAACAATAGCACGACTGATAAGTGGATGTGAGAAAAGAATATAACTAAGCTTCTTTCTGGCATCATCCCAAGGCTCAGTCAATCTCCATGGTCACCATACTATGGCTACCGGATCATCCATCTATGCTTTCCACTACTCTATCTTACCCAGCGTAGGCTGAGTAATCAAACCTCTGTAACTACATATATATGGCTCAAGTGGCTGCCTCAGATCATCTTAAATGCACCTGGTAACTGGAAGGTGCTCCCATGCCCACACCTGTAAAAAAAGAATGTCGGTAGCCATACTCTTCGCCTCTCTATAGGTGATCTCATGCATCTCATGATACATGTGGGCTAGCATACACTAACCCCATCCAAAATGGGCAAACTTAGCTAGCATACGCTATAACATCCAGTCCCGTCCACACTCCAAAATGTGCTGACAACAATCTGGCATAAGATAGAAACCAAGGAATGCTGCTAGAACTACTGGTAATTGGTGCCTTGGCCCATATACTCTAATTAGCTCATCCCACGGGATAGCTCGGACCATGACTAACTCATCCTAAAATATCTCTCTCAGGACCGCTGTACCTACCCTCAGTTGAACATCATGCTCTACTCTGGGTCCATGAATGGGTATCTGGAGGATCCTGTATATGTCCTTAGGCATCACTGTCATCTCGCCCTGTGGAAGGTGGAAGGTGTTTGTTTTCAAATGGAAACACTCCACCAAGCCTCCTAATAATCTGTGATTTACCTAAATCTTGGGTACCTCATAGAGATGAGAAAGGCCTAAACTATCTATGTGCGCTATCTCCCCATTATCCAGCTGTCAGATCAACCATTGATGACATGATGATGTGATCTAAATGCAATATCTGGGAAATCAACCTGCAAGATCTAAGAAATTGACCTACAAGACATGAAAACAACAACACATGATCAATACTCGGCTTATGATTCAAGATAATTAATGCAAAACTGAGAAATAAAGTATTTAAACACAGTTACAATGTTGACACAAATGCTATTGGATGCAACGCAGACTCATTATGCCTTCAAAATTCTATTTTCTCTCTGTGTGAAGAAGCAAAATTTTGTGTGAAGAAGTTCCTCGCTGCGCGCGACAATTTGGTCTCGCGTGAAGTTTTATGTCGGCCTGCGCAAATGAACCCTCTTTCGTAGGGTTTCTCGTGTGAGGATACCCACTGACAGTCGCGAGGATTTTCTTTTCAGTAATTCCTCACGCGAGAACCCGTGGGACAGCTCTTAAAAACATCTAAAAGAGTTAAAAACTCAACCAAAAATAGTAAAATTTGAATTAACAAGGAGGTAAATTGACCACTTACCAGAGGTCAGTACACTGTCGGCTGACTGTGACGCTTGGATTGCTCGAATCGATGAGTACTCACAGGGACCACCATTCTCCCTCACAAATCTTTTCTTCTCAAAAGTCAATGGATGCAAATGATTTGAAAAAGACCTTTTTGACTCATATATAGGTTTTGACCTAATTTTCAAAAGTGCTCTGTTTTGCATGATAATTTTACCCTTATCTAAATCCACCACTCTGAATCCATATTCAAAATCAAAATCAAAATCTCACACTCCTATATAGCTCAAAATTGCATTTTAAAATTTTGGGATTGACGCGATCAGACGCTTGTGCAGTCAACTTTCTGACGTCTTTTTCTTGTCAGAATCATATCTAATCAACATTTTCTCAAATCTTTGACATTTTTCCTCAAAAGTCAACTCTAGTTAACTCTGGTCAATCCTAGTCAAACTTGGTCAAGTAGACCTCAAAATCACTCAAAATTGATTCAGAACCTTTTAGATTCTTCCATAATCTATTCTAAGTTCTTCTTGACTTTTGCTTCAATAATCTATCTACAATTTATTTCTTTCAATCTTCATTCTGACGTATCATCTTTTTATTTTGTTCCCGAGGGGGTAGGATGATTACATCATTGAATCTATTTCAATCAATCTAATCAGAATTCAAAATTCCTCATTGCTAGGGACATCTCATCACTTGGAAGCATGTTTAGTTTTCATACTTCATAGTCAAAACTCGATATTCCACAATATTGAATCACTAGGGGCATCTCTGTTCCTTACATCTTGACATTTATTTAGGTGTCGAGGCAATCTAACCTTGACTCCTAAGAATCAAGCTTCGTTATGGAGATGATTCTTAAAATCTCATTATTTTGGTATCTGAGTAATCTAACTCAAGTCCCTGAGAATTAAGCTCTGTTCTGGAGATGGTTCTCAAAAATCTCATATATTGGGAATTGGGGAAATCTAACCCTAGCTCTTGAAAATCAAGCTTTGTTCTGGACATGATTCTAAAACTCAATTTAACAAGTGTCTGGGCAATCTAACCTAGATAATGGAAGACTAAGCTTCATTTTGGAGATAGTCCTAAAAATCTCTACTGACTATCTTTCAGGTGGACAGGTATTGGGGCAATCTAACCCTGACCCCTGAAGGTTGAGCCTCATTCTGGGGACAATCTTTTGAAAGGTGGAAATCTATTAGGTATTTGATCAATCTAACTCAAAGCCCTGAGAGTTAAGCTTTTTTTTGGAGATAGCTCTTGAAATCTCACTATTAGGTATTTGAGCAATATAACTCAGATTCCTAATAGTTAAGCTTCATTCTGGAGATAGCTCTCAAAATCTCACTATTAGGTATTGGGGCAATCTAACCCAGATTCCTGAGAGTCAAGCTTCGTTCTAAAGATGACCCTCAAAAACTTGATCTAACCGGTGTCTCGAAAATCTAACCTAGACTTTGGAGAGTTAAGCTTCATTCTGAAGATGACCCTCAAAAACTTGATCTAACCAATGTCTTAGCAATCTAACCTAGACTTCGGAGAGTTAAGCTCTATTATGGAGATAGCTCTGAAATCTTTACATCATCAATTCTCGAAATCAATTTCAACTATTCTTCTATGCTTCAGACATCAGACTATTCTTTGAATCAATGTGCTTCTCGCACATCAATTCAAAGAGGGGCAAAATGTAACACCCCAAAATTGGCATCTTGCAACCCTAACCAATTTTGTTTCATTTATCATTCTTCTGAATCATCAAAGTCCTATTGTACTAGGCAATTCTAAGTTTTGATTGACTCTACTCGACCTAAGTGTCAAATGTAGAAAACCCTAAATCTACATTAATCATACATTATATTTAATTCCTAAAATATCAATTACCTGGCTAAATAAACCTAATGATCGAATTAATTTAATTATAAAGTCCTAGCACTTTAATTAAATTAAATTCACCCCTTTTAGCCAAAACACATAAAAAGGAATTAAATAATATTTAATTATTAAATAAATATCCTCATTTCAATAATTGAATTTAATTATTCAAATAATTGAGAAAATACATTTATGAGGTCATATTCTATTTATTTAATTAAATATTCTCTTTAAAATCTTCTCTCAAATTCAGAAATAGAAACTTTGAGTTAACTGTGATTTAAAAGAGAAACAAATCAGTTAAACTCAAAAAGGCAATAGTTGACTATTTCTCTCAAAAGGAACTTCCTATTCTCAACTGATCTTCAATAAGTTAACTATTTCTCTCCATGGAAAATTTCTATTCTAAACAGACTCTAGGTCTCTAAAAGAACTCTCTCAGCTCTCATTTGAACTAGTCTTGAAATTTGTAGTCTTGTAATTCGAATTCACTAGTTTTCTAATTGAATGCATTGATTTTAGAATTGTTGCAATAATCTTAAGATCATGGTAGTTTAATATCATTTAGATTAAGCTTGCATAGTCAAATTCATTTCAAGCAATCTTAGTTTGAATACATCTTTGTTCATTTCTTAGATTAGCTTAATCTTTCACATGCTTAGCTTAATATATCATTCCTAGAGTAATATTGCACATTCAATTTCTATAATAAACTAAGTTCTCTAGATTACTTTTGCATTACTTATTTGCTTAAATATTCCATTCTATTAATGGTCTAGGTTGTTGGACTCTCAATTCTGAGAGCTTATTCAAAACCCCAAGTAGATAGGAGGCAACAGGTCGAATCATACAGACATGCAAGATGGATAACTTCATATCTATTCTTGTATGTAACTGGTGAACAATGACCATGTTGAAGTGTATGGCTAAATAAGAAGGACACATTTAGCTATCATATTTCACCCTTAGCTAAATCGACTTCTTTGAATCCATTTTCAGAAGCAAAATTGAAAACTGACAATCCTATATAGCTCAAAATCGCATTTTAAAATTTTGGGACCGACGTGATCGAACGCTTGTGCAGTCAACCTTCTGATGTCATTTTCTTGTCAGAATCATATCTAATCAACATTTTCTCAAATCTTTGACATTTTTTCCCTCAAAATTCAACTTTAGTCAACTCTGGTCAACCTTGGTCAAACTTGGTCAACCAGACCTCAAAATCACTCAAAATTGATTCTGAACCTTCCAGATTCTTGTGTAATTTGTTCTAAGTTCTTCTTGACTTTTTCTTCAACAATTTATCTATGATCTATCACTTTCAATCTTCATTATGACGTATCATCTTTCTATTTCACTCCCGAGGGGGCAGGATGATTACATCATTGAATCTATTTCAATCAATCTGATTTGAATTTAAAACTACTCATTATTAGGGACATCTCATCACTTGGGGGTATGTTCCATTTTCATACTTCATAGTCAAAACTTGATATTCCACAATATTGAATCACTAGGGGCATCTATGTTCCTTACATCTTGTCATCTATTTAGGTGTTGAGGTAATCTAACCTTGACTCCTAAGAATCAAGCTCTGTTGTGGAGATGATTCTTAAAATATCATTATTTTGGTATTTGAGCAATCTAACTCAGGTCCCTGAGGATTAAGCTCTGTTCTGGAGATGGTTCTAAAAAATCTCATCTATTGGGAATTGGGGCAATCTAACCCTAGCTCCTGAAAAATCAAGCTTCGTTTTGGACATGATTCTAAAACTCAATTTAACCAGTGTCTGGGCAATCTAACCTAGATATTGGTGGACTAAGCTTCATTCTAGAGATAGTCCTAAAAATCTCTACTGGCTATCTTTCAGATGGAAAGGTATTGGGGCAATCTAACCTTGACCCCTGAAGGTTGAGCCTCATTTTGGGGACAATCTTTTGAAAGGTGGAAATCTATTAGGTATTTGAGAAATCTAACTCAGATCCCTGAGAGTTAAGCTTTGTTCCAGAGATAGCTCTCTAAATCTCACTATTAGGTATTTGAGTAATCTAACTCAGATCCTTGAGAGTTAAGCTTCATTTTGGAGATAGCTCTTGAAATCTCACTATTAGGTATTAGGGCAATCTAACCTAGATTCCTAAGAGTTAAGCTTTGTTCTGAAGATGACCCTCAAAAACTTGATCTAACCAGCATCTCGACAATCTAACCTAGACTTCGGAGAGTTAAGCTTCGTTTTGAAGATGACCCTCAAAAAATTGATCTAACTAGCATCTTGAGAATGTAATCTAGACTTCAAAGAGTTAAGCTCTGTTCTGTAGATAGCTCTGAAATCTTTACATCATCAATTCTCGAAATCAATTTCAACTATTCTTCTCTGCTTCAGACATTAGACTATTCTTTGAATCAATGCGCTGCTCGCACATCAATTCAAAGAGGGGCAAAATGTAACACCCCAAAATTGGCATCTTGCAACCCTAACCAATTTTTTTTGCATATATCATTCTTCTAAATCATCAAATTCCTATTGTACTAGGCAATTCTGAGTTTTGACTCACTCTACTCGATCTAAGTGTAAATGCAGAAAATCCTAAATCTACATTATATTTAATTCCTAAAATATCAATTACCTAGCTAAAAAAACCTAATGATCGAATTAATTTAATTATAAAGTCCTAGCACTTTAATTAAATTAAATTCACCCCTTTTAGCTAAAGCACATAAAAAGGAATTAAATAATATTTAATTATTAAATAAATATCATCATTTCAAAAATTGAATTTAATTGTTCAAATAATTCAGGAAATACATTTATGAGGTCATATTCTATTTATTTAATTAAATATTCTCTCCAAAATCTTCTCTCCAGTTCATAAATAGAAACTTTGAGTTAACTATGATTTAAAAGAGAAACAAATCAGTTAAACTCAAAAAGGCAACAGTTGACTGTTTCTCTCAAAAGAACTTCCTATTCTCAACTTATCTTCAATAAGTTAATTGATTCTCTCTAAGGAAACTTTCTATTCTGAACAGACTCTAGGTCTATAAAGGAACTCTCTCAGCTCTCATTCGAACTAGTCTTGAAATTTTTAGTCTTGTAATTCGAATTCACTATTTTTATAATTGAATGCATTGATTTTAGAATTGTTGAAATAATCTTAAGATCATGCTAGTTTAATATCATTTAGATTCAGCTTGCATAGTTAAATTCATTTCAAGCAATCTTAGTTTGAATACATCTTTGTTCATTTCTTAGATTAGCTTAATCTTTCACATGCTTAGCTTAATATATCATTCCTAGAGTAATATTGCACATTCAATTTCTAGAATAAACTAAGCTCTCTAGATTACTTTTGCATTACTTATTTTCTTAAATCCTCCATTCTAGTAATGATCTAGGTTTTTGGACTCTCGATTCTAAGAGCTTATTCAAAACTCCAACTAGATAGGAGGGAACAGGTTGAATCATACAGACATGCAAGATGGATAATTTCATATCCATTCTTGTATGTGATTGGTGAACAATGACCATGTTGAAATGTATGGCTAAGTAAGAAGGCCAAATTTAGCTATCAAAGTTCACTCTCCTTGCATAATATTTGTCTATGACTATTACAATTTGAAGTAGCAATGCATCCCCCCACGTGTCACTAGACGAGGTAGAGGTAGACCTCAAAATTGAGGAAGATGTCATTCCAAACTTATCACATAATCAGAGTGCAGTAGAGGATCATCACATTCCTCTTCATCAGCTACGTCTAGCGAGGGATCATCTCGATATTCCTCTCCTATTGTACAACCTTATGTCAAATGTACATTCTGAGAAGGCTTTAGTAGGGTTTGAAACCCATTGTTTAAAGAACATCAAAATTTTAATGAGTTGTTTCTTCTACCTGATGCTATTGACACAACAAGGGCTCCTGTAGGTACAACTCCTAAGTATACTCAACCTCCTCGTATTGAGTCTTTGCACACTAAACACTTGTATACTAGTGAGATGGAAGAACAAAATCAATTAGGTGAGCACAGCAGAGACAATGAACACTCTAAAACCAGGGGTAAATTCCATTATCAAGACCGCCCTAATTATGAGGAGATAGAAATAACTTAGGAAGATATTGCGGATGCTCGTGCCAATAAAAAATTCTGTAAAATGATGGAGATTCTCCTAAAGGAAGAGAAAGAGAAATATCTTATCGAACTAGCCAATCAAGGGGCCAAGTTACCCTCAAACTACAATATAGAGACTCTTGTCATGCAAGAGGAAGAAAATAAAAACTCCAAGTTACATAAACAAGTTCAAAGCATGCAAGAACAACTCCTTCAACTTATGAAGGATAAAGAAAAACCTGCCACATAGTTCACGCTGGAAAGCATTTGTCCATTCCCATTCAATAAGAGTCTATGCATTCCTCCTTTTCCTAAAGGAGTTGAACTTCCCAAGTGTGACAAATAATTGGGTACCTCTGATCCTCAGGATCATCTAGGAGAGTTTGGTTCTCTCTCTATGGAGTTTATACATGATCAAACTTAACTCATGCGTCTCTTCCCGTGTAGTTTGGGAGGGTCGACCATGGAGTGGTTCTCTAGGATACCTACTGGCATCAAGACCTTTGATGATATTTCCAAGTTGTTTCTGCAACATTACTTGCACAACATCAAACATCTGGTTAATATACATGATCTTTTCAACTTAAAGAAAAACCATGGGTAATCTTTCTTGACATTTCTCTAGAGAATGAGACAACTCTATATAAAATATTCTCATAAAATACCCGACTCTAAAAAGCTTGACATCTTTTTAGACAATCTTCTTCCCAATTTTGGGTATCAAGTACAACTGCAAGGTCCTTTGACCTTTGATGACATGATCAAACAAGCTGTGAGGATTGAAATGTTCATGGTCAAGAAAGGACAACTAACCCTACATAAGGATAATAAACAAGGGTCCTCCTCCTCGGGCAAAGACAAATCCAAATTTGTCAACAA
This sequence comes from Thuja plicata, assembly GCA_018584345.1. Lineage (NCBI taxonomy): Eukaryota > Viridiplantae > Streptophyta > Pinopsida > Cupressales > Cupressaceae > Thuja > Thuja plicata. The sequence goes on from MU228138.1 coordinate 3,391,857, forward strand.
GAACCAAAATTTTGTGAATGATGGAGTTGTCAAAAATGTGACTCCCAACCCTCCAAAGGCTGCATTTAATCTCACCACCCCTATGCAGGCAGCCAAAGCCACTGAACAGGCTATGGCACAAACTAAACCACCTTTGCACTTTTCTAGGTCTAAACCTTGGGCTCCTCAACCCAAGCGTGAGTTCACTCCTCTAGGAGAACCCTTTGACATGATTTAAAAGATTCTCTTGGAAAACCAATTACTCACTCCTCTGGATAACTCACGTTCATTCAATCTACAACCGCGAACCTCTTGGTGGAATGAATATGCATACTACGATTACCATTAGAACAAGGGTCACAAAATGGCTACCTACATTCAACTGTGGCATAAGGTCTAGGACCTTATCGTCAGTGAGGTTATTGTTGTAGGAGGTCACAACAAGAACTCAGGTCACCAAGCCATCAAAGACCCCTTTCCTTCTCATGAGAAAGGTGAATCCTCTAAGGATAAAAATTCTCATGCCAAGGTCAACTACACATACACTAATAATGATAATGTCATCAATATGGTTGAACTTGTCGATGTTGAGTATTGTATCATTGTTACCATCAAGGGAAGAGAATATTCTCCCAAGCACAAAACTCCCTTCATCCTGTGAGGACCTGCATCCCATTCTTCTGACCAAGAAAAATCACAGGTTTGTGCTAATGCCATTACTCAGTCTCATGCAAAGATCATTTTCAAAGGCCCTGAGCCTTCTGCTTTAGCACCAAAACAACCTACAGATAAAGCTATTGTTGGCACTCCCAACAAGAATTCAAAGTTGGTCCCCTCATCTAATGCTACTAATTACAACATACTAGACCAATTGCAGCGAACTAATTCTCATATTAATATCTCTGAGCTATTGAAAATCTCCCCTACTCACATGAAGATTATTGACAAAGCCCTCGCTAAGGCAAATGTTCCAAAATATTTATACCTAGACCAGTTTCAATCCATGGTAGGTCACCTGACCTCACCCTATTACTTGTCTTTCTTTGAAGAAGATGATCATTCCTTGAGCCATCCGCATAATAACCCCTTACATATAGAGGTCATGATTGGCCAAAATTCATACACCATGTACTTATAGACAATGACACTGGCCTTAACATCTGCTTTTCTAGCTTCCTTACTCAGTTAGGCTATTGTGAATGTTGCATAGATGCAACAAAAAGATCACTATCAAGGCATATGATGAAGAAGAGAAGAAATATAAAGGGGTAGTTGTGTTACCGATCTGAGTTGGACCTGTTGAAAGGGATGTTATCTTCCAAGTGCTTGACATTCCTCTAGCATACAACATACTGTTGGGAAGGACATGGATCCATGAAATGCAAGTGGTTCCTTTGAATTATCATCAATACATAAAATTCATGTTCCAAGGATGCAAAGTGACTGTGCCTACCAGTACAAGCTATGATTGCAACATGCTTACCAAATCTATTGATAGCTTTGTTCCCACCAATACAAAGTCTACTGAGCTCCTTGAGGCCAAGCTAAAGGAAATATAAAACACTCTGAAACTCAAGGACACTGGAATGGGGGGATATTAGATTGAACCCATGTTAACACTAACATATCTGCCTCTGTCTCCACGTTCTTATGGAAGACCTTATGAGGAAAATAAACCTTCTACAACTCCTCCTCAAAACAAATATGGTGGCACCTTTGTACATGCCACGAAACCACTAGAGGAAGAAGATGAAAATAGGGCTATCAAAGCCTGAATCTATAAAGGGGAGGATACACCCGAGCACATCACTCTACCTCATGACATAGATCCTAAACAGTATGATAAGGGTTTATCTATTATGAAGCACTTTGGCCATAAAGGGAATGGCCCTATAGGTGTGAACCATAAAGGATTTCTTGCACCACTTGAAGCTATTGGTAGACAAATACATGATAGTACTAGTCTAGGCTTCAAGAAAATCATGTTTCACTTAGGGATTAACAAATTTTTTCCAGAACCAGACCACCAACCAGAACCTGAAGGCACGTATACAATTGGAAACTCAAAGGACAGCTCTGATGAGGATTCCTTCCCTTATCCTCTTCCTCCAGATGTTTCTGCATTCTTTGTTGAGCCAAATGATTTGATACCACATGTCAGTACGGTTGGGACTGACAGTGACTCAGATGAAACTACTTCACTAACATATGAGCGATTAAGAGAAATGCAAACCGTCAATCCTGGGTATTAAGGTGAATTATACATGCCACCACATTTTTAAGAATAGTTTCAAAAATAAAAAATCCAACCACTCATCACTGCCACACAAGATAAACTAGACTTAGATGGTGGCACCGGTGGTCCTTATCTAACCATAGCAGAGGTTTTAGACATAACTCATCCAAACTGGGGGAAAAGAGTAGATTTCACTCATGTCCTTGATATGAAAACTCATGATGAAACAGACTCCCATGAATATGAGTTCGACAGTCTTTCAGAAGGCACCTTTTATAGAGATGTAGATACTGTACATGCATATGAAAAACTTCTCGACATAGGTGAAGGGTCTAGTGTTAGGAAAAATGAGTTTGATTCCATCAATGTTAACTTTTCTTCTACTATGGTCGCTAAGGGTTAAAGGAATTTGACTGCACCTTTGGATGAGATCACTTTAGGTCTTGACTTGCTATTCCACACTTTTGATGATTATACTATGAACACACTAAAACCTGTCACCTCTCTTCCACTCTACCATTCTGAGCTCATAGACTGAAACTCCTCCTCTCCATCCAATGAAGTCCTTATGTTCCAAAATGACTATGCTCTTGCCTACTACCTTAACACTGTCAAAATTGTAACATCCTCGACCAGTGAAGATAGTGTCAATGTGACTGAAGCCGATGTCAAGTATCTCAGTCATGAAATTAAAAGAAGAAAGAATAGGTGCTCTGATGGTGAAAACCACATTGTGGCAATATCAGAGCCTAAAAAGGTAAAAATAAAGGACATATCTGAGGGTGAAAACCTCTCTAAGGTGCCTGAGGATGGGATCCTTGATGTGCTTCCAAGTCATTTTCAGGAACGGTCATCTATGCTAATTGAACCAACTCAACCAGTAAACTTGGGTACAAAAGGAGAACCTCAAATCATTCATTTGGCATAATCATTATTTGAGAAAGAAAGAGAGGAATTCATTGCGTTCTTCTGGAGAAAAAAATCAACTTTGCATGGAAATATATTCTGACATGCCAGCATTGGATCCTAATCTGATCACGCATCAATTGTCCATTGCACCAGGCGTTAAGCCTATCAAACAAAAGCTTCAAAAGATGCATCCACATGTGGAATTTATTGTCAAAGAAGAATTGGAAAAAATTCTTAAGGCTATATTTATCAGAGCCATTGACTATGTAGAGTGGATTTCCAACATTGTTCCAGTATCTAAACATGATAAATCCATCTGAGTTTGCATAGAATTTTGAGACTTGAACAAGGTGTGTCCCAAAGATGAATTTTTGTTTCCCAACATTGACATGATTGTAGACATGACATCAGGTTATGAAATGTACTCACTGATGGATGGTTTCTCTGGCTACAACCCAATAAAAATCATGCCAGAAGATCAAGAGAAAACTACTTTCACGTGTGCATGGGGCACTTTCTCTTGGAACTTCATGCATTTTGGAATCAAGAATGTTGGTGCTACATATCAGAGGGTTGTCACCACTATCTTCCATGACATGATGCGTAAGACTATGGAAGACTATGTTGATGACATTCTAGCTAAGAGCATTCAACAAAAATAACACTGTGCAGATCTAGGTCCTATACTGGATCACATGGAATAGTTCAGTCAATGACTTAATCCAAAGAAATGTGCATTCAGAGTAACATCTGGAAAATTAATTGGTTACATCATCTCTGCAAAAGGCATAATGTAGATCCTACAAAGGTTCAAGCCATAATGGAAATGTCTCTACTATGCAACATTAGTCAGATGAGAGGACTCCAAGGCTGATTACAGTCTATCTGGTGTTTCCTCTCCTAACTGGCTCACAAGTCACAACCCTTCACTAAGACTTTACAAAAGGGTGTGACCTACAAATGGAATGAAGAATGTGATAAAGGGATAACATAGATCAAGTAATATCTTTCTAGTCCACCAATATTGATTCCCCTATCCTTGGGAAACCACTCATCCTTTACATCTCTGCTACAAATACATCATTGGGCATCATGTTACCTCAAGAAGATCATAACAATAAAAAAAGATCTATCTACTACATTATTAGGACACTGGTCTCATACAAAGAAAACTATTCAGTCATCGAGAAGGCTTTCCTAGCAGTTGTATTTGCTTCCCAAAAACTGAGACACTACATGCTTGCTCATACTACACACCTCATTGCTAAAATTGATCCATTAAAATACTTACTCAGTAAGGCTACCCTCACAGGTAGACTAGAAAATGGGTCATGATACTCAATGAGTTTGATATTGAGTATGTAGAAAGAAAGGCCATCAAAGGGAAAGCTACTGGAGATCAATTGGCAGAGGCACCTCTTGTTGATCATCAACTATTGAGCATCAAGTTTCCAAATGAGTCAATACTACTTCTCACACATCGATCCTGGACTATGTTCTTTGACGGATCATTCAATCAAAAAGTGTCAGGTGTTGGGATACTATTCATCATGCCACAAAGGTAATCTTTACCCAAAGAATACAAGCTATTGTTTCCTTATACAAAAAACATCACCGAGTATAAAGCTTTGATCAATGGCATGAAGATCACCATCGAGTGGTGAGTGGATGAGCTTAAAATCTTCGGTGATTCACAACTGGTCATCAATCAAGTAAATGATACTTATCAAAAAAAAGATGACAAACTGGTGCCTTACAAATGGATGGTTGATGACCTCCAAAAATAATTTGTACATATCACAGTCCAATAGATTCCAAAGGCAGACAACAAAGCAACATATGTAATGGCTACTCTCACTTCTATGCTACAGATGCCTAAAAATGACTTTTGACATGAATTCTTAGTGGATGCATTACACTACCCATCCTAAGACTCCCCTAACTCTTGGATGATTTGTTCTATCATTGGAAACAATTCATCCTGCTACCATCATATATAATCCTACCTTCATGACCAGATCATTCCGGATACTTACACCAAGAATGAAAAATGTCACCTAATCTATAGTGCTTCATGGTATGTCCTCATAGCTAACAACTTGTATAAGTGAGGTCTAGATGGTACCCTTCTTAGGTGTTTAGAACCCGATGAGTCTAAGAGTGCATTAGTCGAGGTGCATGAAGGCATCTGTGGATCTAACTCAAGCGGGCTCACACTAGCCCATAAACTTATTAGAGCTGGTTACTATTGAATAGACATGGAAAAGGAAGCTATAAAGTATGCTAAGTCTTGCAAACAGTATCAACTACATGGAAATCTAATTCACACTCCAGCAAAGGAGCTCATTCCATTCATCACTTTCTGGCCATTCCAACAATGGGCCTTTGATTTGGTGGGTCAAATTCATCCTTCGTCATCAAATGGACACAAGTTCATCATCATAGCTATAGATTGTTTCACTAAGTGGGTAGAGGTAGTACCTCTCACCATAGAAAATGGAAAATGTGTAACCATGTTCATTCCCAATTACATCATCTATAGGTATGGTGTACTGTCTTCTAGAATTATTGATAATGGGAGTAGTTTAGGAACAAGGATCTAAAGGAGCTATTCTCCAAATTCAAAATCACTTAGCATTGGTCTTCCATATATTATCCTAAGGGTAATGGACAGGCGAAAGCATCAATTAAAGCCATCCTTAAAATCCTACATCACACAGTTCACAAATCTGGATGATATTGGAATCTGCAGATCAATCTCTCTCTCTGGGCATATAGAACAAGTATACGAACACCAAAAGGGGCCATGCCCTTTGCTTTGGTTTATAGATTACATGTTGTGCTACCTATTGAGGTTTGGATTCCTACTCTATGAATCTCTCTGAAAGGCCTCATTACTAATGATGAAAACAAAATATCTCGGCTACAAGAGCTAGAACTTCTAGATGAATATCAGAAAGTGGCATTCAATCACCTCAAAGCATATCAAAAAAGGATGTCTAAGAGCTATAACAACAAGGTTCAACCAAGAGAATTCCAAGTGGGTGACCTCGTTCTAAGGGAGAACCCTAAGAATCAATAACATCAGGTCCAAAAAGTAAAACATGAAATGAATTGGCTTGGTCCATGTATCATCCTAAAATTGAAGCACTTCCATGTTAAGAACATTTAGCCCTCCTTAGGGGATCTTTTTGACCACCATCATATTGTCCCCTCCTTTCTGCATCATCTCTTTCTTCTGTGCCTGTTTAGGACCCTGATGAGGCCTCTCCGGGCACCTTCTATCCCACCTGGCACTTCCTCGAGGGGTTATGAACCCCTGGGTCTAGGTTGAACTCAACCTTGACCTAGGTCAGGATTGATCTCAACCTTGACCTGGGTCCCACTTTCAAAATTGGAAACTTGTCAGCTTCTGGAGGTCATCAAAAATTCATTTTTCCCGCTTTTGGGTCAGTTGTTTTGGGTTCCAAAATGACAAATCCTAAATTATGTTTAATTCAGGTCCTCTTCTAGGGGAATGGGTCTAATTGAAATTTAATTCTCCTATGTCAGCCTCTCTAGAAGATTGTGCCATATTTTATGTTGTCTGACTTTCAGTCACCCTTTTTTTTTGGCATTCTTGGAGTCATATGGTCATGTCAAGTCAATCTGGTCAGTCTGAGTCTATGTCTAATTCTTTCTTAGGTAGGCTATCCTTGTCGGGTTTCCCTGTCATTTCCTTTCCTTCTCTTAGCCGGGTGGGTTGTTCTAAGGTCTTTTCATATTTGGGTAGGTTGTAGATCCTAACCCGGCAAAGATTTGTGCTCCAATTGATGTTCTTTCTCAGGAAAATATCGAAGACTGGTATGGATCGATTCTACAGGTCTCAATGATCCTAATGCAACAAACGACAAGCAATTTGGTTAAGAAATGAGCGAGAACGAGCTCAGCGGGATTTCAAAAATCATCTTCACCATGGCGGAATTCTCACTAAGAAGGTAATTTTCCGCAAAGGAAGAAAAGAAGAACTTTGCCTTGTGCGGGTTTCGCACCTCTCAAGTGATTTTCTGCAAAGAAGAACTTAGCACTTTGCGGGTTTCGCACCTCTCGGGTGATTTTCCACAAAGGAGAATTTTACACTGTGCAGGTTTCGCACCTCTCGGGTGATTTTCCGCAAAGAAGAACTTAGCACTTTGCGGGTTTCGCACCTCTTTGGTGATTTTCTGCAAGCTTAGTTATAATAAGGTGGGCCTGATTTATTAAAAAGGAATATTATGTTATTGTTTTAAGAGATCAAATAAAGCATGTGCTTTAATTTAAGTAGCCCACGCACTTAAAAATGACGTGCGGAAAGATAGGTAGTGGCTTCTCCATTACGCGGAAATTGCACCTACTAGGTGTGATTCCCGCAAAGAAGGATTTTCACATATTGCGGATTTCACACCTCTCTCTACATTTTCCGCAATGGAGAAGCACTTTTCCAATTTTCCGCTGGAGAAGCACTTTTCCAATTTTCTGCAATAGTGCTCGTAGATGGTCGAAGCGAGAAATCCAGAATCAGCATCTTCTGCCTTATGTTCAATTTCAAATTCAAGTTCAGAAAAATGATGTTTCCATTCCGTGGCCAAATGGATTCAGCTCGATAATGCTGGTTGAAGATGAAGAGTTTCAGATTCCATAGTGACTGTTCGAGTGCTCAGATTTGAAAAATCTTTTTCTTTGCATTCTGTCTCTTTGTATTCGAAGAAGAGGAAAGGTCATTGGCTCT
>MU228138.1:3405246-3463315 GCA_018584345.1 Thuja plicata
ACTGATTACTTCAGAAAATGGGTTGAAGCTAAACCTATGAAAAGGACTACATCTGATGCAGTGTGTGAATTCATCAAAGAACAAATTTTGGTCAGATTTGGGGTTCCAACAAAGTTGATCATGGATACTGCCTCATATTTCTCATCCTCAAAAATTGTTTCCTTTTGTTATGATTATGGGATTCAGATAGGGCATTCTTCAGATTATTTCCCTCAAGGAAATCGGCAAGCCGAGTCAAGTAATAAAAACTTGATTAATATTTTGAAGAAATTGGTGACTGATAATCAGAAGAACTGGCATAAGAAAATACATGATGCTCTATGGGAAGATAGAACTACACCAAAGAGGGCTATAGGAATTTCACCTTTTGAGTTGGTATATGGAGTTGAAGCCAACTTTCCATTACCTTTGGAACTTGCTACATGTAAGTTGAAAACTGCCATTGAGGATGATGTTTTTAAGGATGGTTTAGAGAAGAGAATTTTGTATTTGACCAAGTTGTAGGAGGAAAGGGAAGACATGGTTGACAGGATCACTGGACATCAGAACTGAGTCAAGAATTTGTTTGATAAGAAAGAAAGGCCAAGAAAATTCATGGAAGGTGACATGGTGCTGCTGTGGGATAAGAGATGTGAACCTAAAGGAATGCATTCTAAGTTTCAATCCTTGTGGAAAGGTTCGTTCCAGATTGTGCAGGTGAATCAAAATAATTCTTTCAGACTGGCATATCCTTCTGGAGAGTCCCTGCCATATTCTTATAATGGGCAGGATTTGAAGCTATACCAGATGCATAATTGAAGAGTAGGTAACCCCTACGTAGTAGTTAGTTAGGTAGGTGTTCTTTTTGTGTCGTAGTCAGTAGTTGTTTTCTCTTGCTTTGTTTCAAGTTGCCCTGCTCTCCTCTGCTCTCCCTATATGCATTTTCTCATTGTTCTTTTTGGTCTAGACTCCGCAACCCAATGGATAAGGCACTTGCAAAACCAGAGAAGCAGAATTCTTCATGCACTTTGCAGTACATGATCCCCCAGTCGGAGCCAGCTGTTGTCTGACTTTCAGTCACCCTTTTCTTTTGGCATTCTTGGAGTCATATGGTCATGTCAAGTCAATCTGGGCAGTCTGAGTCTATGTCTAAGTCTTTCTTAGGTAGGCTATCTTTGTCGGGTTTCCCTGTCATTGCCTTTCCTTCTCTTAGCTGGGTGGGTTGTTCTGAGGTCTTTTCATATTTGGGTAGGTTGTAGATCCTAACTCGGCAAAGATTTGTGCTCCAATTTATGTTCTTTCTCAGGCAGAGATCGAAGACTGGTATGGATCGATTCTACAGGTCTCAACGATCCTAATGCAACAAATGGTGAGCAATTTGGTTAAGAAATGAGCGAGAACGAGCTCGGCGGGATTTCAGAAATCATCTTCTCCATGGCGGAATTCTCACTAAGAAGGTAATTTTCCGCAAAGGCAGAAAGAAGAACTTTTCCTTGTGCGGGTTTCGCACCTCTCAAGTGATTTTCCACAAAGAAGAACTTAGCACTTTGCGGGTTTTGCACCTCTCGGGTGATTTTCCGCAAAGGAGAATTTTACACTGTGCGGGTTTCGCACCTCTCGGGTGATTTTCTACAAAGAAGAACTTAGCACTTTGCGGGTTTTGCACCTCTTTGGTGATTTTCTACAAGCTTAGTTATAATAAGGTGGGCCCGATTTATTAAAAAGGAATATTATGTTATTATTTTAAGAGATCAAATAAAGCATGTACTTTAAGTTAAGTAGCCCGCGCACTTAAAAATGACGTGCGAAAAGACAGGTAGTGGCTTCTCCATTACGCGGAAATCACACCTACTAGGTGTGATTCCCGCAAAGAAGGATTTTCACATATTGTGGGTTTCGCACCTCTCTCTACATTTTCTGCAATGGAGAAGCACTTTTCCAATTTTCCGCAATAGTGCTCGTAGATGGTCGAAGCGAGAAATCCAGAATCAGCATCTTCTACCTTATGTTCAATTTCAAATTCAAGTTCAAAAAAACAATGTTTCCATTCCGTGGCCCAACAGATTCAGCTCGATAATGCTGGTTGAAGATGAAGAGTTTCAGATTCCATAGTGACTGTTTGAGTGCTCAGATTTGAAAAGTATTTTTCTTTGCATTATGTCTCTTTGTATTCGAAGAAGAGGAAAGGTCATTGGCTCTTAGGAGCCTGATGTATTGTAAATTCTATAAATTTTGTAAAGAATTCAGTATACAGGGTCGGCAAACTTGTCAATGAAGCAGAAGTGATTCTATTTACAAAGGCTTTGTCTCATGTTTGTTGCGCCATTTTAGTGAATCATTTGCATTTTGAATAGATAGAACAGTCATATTTGAAGCCGCAGTTGCATGTTGGATTCTATTTCATGTCTGTGATTGCAGTGAGAGTGATTCTATTTGCTTGTCATGTATGATTCTTCTCCTATTCATTCAGTAATTTAGGTGCATCAGAATAGAAAGTACAATTGTATGTGGAACTGTAATTCCTGCTTGGATTCTATTTCATGTTAGAAGTTGTAGCGTAAGCAATTCTATTTGTTGTCTATGTACGATTCTTCTTCTGATCTCCTCAGTAGAATATGCATTTCTAGAATAGGTAGATTAGATTTGAATGTAGATTAAAACATTATCCTTGCCTGAATTGTTTGTGTCTACAAGAAATTTGGTTAAATCACACAAGAGATGACCTAGTGATCAGTATAAAAACAAATTCATTGAATATCATACACAATCAGGGAGTTGTACCTGTCAATTCAGAGGGCAGTGATAGATAACATACACTGACCCATTTGTTGGTGACATCCTTTTGTTCTCTCACCTTGGGTGCTAAAAGAGTCAGAGATTACAAATCTAACAGGAGGAAAAACTGTTAACCAACATTTTCATATAAAAGGAAGCTTTTCTCTCTCATTTTCTCTAAGTGATACAAAAAGCGATATTGAGAAAAAAAAAAAAGAAGTCTTCTAAGTGCAAAAAAAACTCTAACCAAGATTTTTTAAAGAAGAAAAAGTTTCAAGCATCCATTGTTCTACATGTTTCCAAGATTTAAAGGTGTTCAAGTCTTCCTCTCAAGTATTAAAGTCCTCCATTGAAGATCTAGGATTCAAGCTTTCAAGCCTTTGAAGGGATTAGGTTCAAACATTCAAGATTTATCATTCAAACCCTAGATCTAGCCATCATGGTGGTGTGATATTCCTTCAAGATATTTTGTGCATCCTCAAAGACTCTTTCATCCTCTCTTCAATGTGGATTCCAAGCATACAATCATGGAGGTTTATGGTTTCTAAAGTCCAAGCTTTCATATTTACATATCTATCTACATTTTAATTACAATTGCATATCTATTCAATATCATAGTTTCATTGTTAGATTCAACTCTACTACTTGCTAGCATTCTATACTTTATTGATTTCAAGGTTAATTACTAAATTAGGGTTTGACTAAGGAATACCCCTCCCCACAACAAAAAAATCTCTTTTTCTTGTAGGTACATGTTCAGGATTGAAGATTTGAACTCAGATTTGGATACCCTTTTCAGCGAACTATCGGGATCCACAAACAGATTTTTGTCGGAGCTGTGTAGGCTAGGGTCAAGATTATTGGGTCAAGAGTGAGATTAGTGGGTCAAGGTTGACCTTGTTCATAAGACAGTGTCGGATCAGAAAAATATTTATGGGTTTTGTTTGTCTCTGCGTTCCAGTTCCGGATCATACTTCATATTTTCCAGAAATAGAGTACAAACCTCAAAAAACAACATTCTTTGATCTAAAATTATTTAAGGTTAGTACTTCCTCTCATTCTTTTCAATTATTTTTATATATCATATCTCCTTAATCATAAAACCAAATTTAAGGTCCTCTTCCTTACTCTCATTTCCAAATGGTTGATTCATTTGTGCATTGATCCTTCTTTAGGGTTAATCAATTTTGATCTTTCATTTGTGCATTTGGAGATAAAAGAGGAACATCTTATCTTCCTTCCCCCTATATGCTTAATCACATTACAGCATACACAGCCATTCAAAACAAATAATTAAATGTAAAGGTTAAGGAAATACAACACAGCTAATAATAATAATAAATATTTAATTTTCTTCCTTTACATTTTGGTGAACCCGCGATAGACAACTCTTTCTTGTTGGTGTTAGATGCTTTTCCTCTCACATTAGCTTTTGCATACATATTAAATTAGTTATGTTTTATGATCTTGCATTCTAAAATACAAAAAAATATACATATTCATAAAAATACAAAAACACTTCTTGCATCTCATTCTTTATGAAGATCTTTTGGTGTCTGGCTATTTTTCTTATTATGCTTCTTTTAGCATCTCTTTATAATACCTATGATGTCTATGAGAGTATCATCCATTTCATCATTTTTGTTAATCTTCATATTTCACTTGCTTATTTTATTTTAAGATTAACCAATACTACTCTTCCTACTTTCAAAACTTTCATTAAAGATTTGTGTAGTGGACTCATTACTCTTTTGGATTATGTGAAGAATTGGGTTGATGATACCTCACCTCCTCATATTCTTGCTCCTATTATGCCTAATCTAGTTCCTAATCTTCCTAACCCTAATCCTATCAATTCTAATCCAATTCCAAATATTCCTATTTCTATTTCTCCACCTTCAACTCCTAGTTCTTCCCACACTTATGATGGGGCTCAGCTAGGATCCGTGACAATGATGTTCGAGAATTCTTTCATTTACCTTCACCTCCCTATCCAATCCATGATGATGATAAAGGGAAAAACAAGGAAACCTCTTCTAATCCTATCATTCTACCATACACAACATTTTCTCATGAGCACCATAATCAATCTCCTCCTATTGAAGCTTTGCAAGATAGGTACACTACCGGATATACTATGGTGGATAAACAAGGATATAAAGGTTTAGGGATTGGTATCAATGAACAAGGCATTAAAACTCCGATTCATTCATCTCCTAAAAAATATATGCATGGTATAGGTTTCCCACCTCCTCCAATCAAGGTAGTGGATCTTAACCACCATCCTCCTCTTCATGTTCTTCTTCCAACACCTTCTCTAGATCACCATGATACTCCTCAAGATGTGGCTAAGAAAGTGTATGCCCAATTAATGAATTCCAAGAAAGAAATCTTCAAACCTATCCTGAGAAATGCTCTCTCTAAATATAAATGTCCTTTTCATTAGAGTAATAAACATTTACTTGTTGATTGTGTGCATTTCAAGCTATATGTTAGAGAAAGAGCTGCCTTGGGAATTATATCTCATTCCCGTGTAATATTACAATTTCTCTATAATTTTGATATAGGGCATTCCCCTCTTTCCTCTACAAGTTAGAATGCATTTTTCCTCTTGTCTCTTCATTGGGCAGGCAAGAGGTATTTTATTCCAGTCTTCTAGGATCCATTTTTTCTCTTAGCATGTATTTTGTTTTGAGTTTAATTTGTTATTCTTTCTATATTCTATCCCTATAAATCATTCATGATATCTTTTCTAGAACATTTGTTTTGTCAAGATATATCTTTTCTATGAAATCTCTTGATATAATTTGATATATCCCTTGCCTTCTCACTTGGGGGGCAAGGTAGTTTTCTTCTTCCTCTATCTAAGGATTTACTTTCCTTAGCTTAGTGGCATTTGTTTATCATATAACACTATTTCCTTATAAAGATGTATGTTTTTTACTATGGATACCCTCTTATATAAGAGGTGATTTTCCTAGGTCATCACCTCTTCTTTATTTTTCAAATTATGCTTTTGATAATCTCTTGCTCTTGCTTTGGGTTAGAGTTTGATTCCTTCATCCTAAGATTCCTCTTCCTCTTGATTACAGGGGGCTTGGTGATTGAATCTTTGGTCCATCTTTTCTTTAGAAGATGACATTTTATCCTAAGAACTCCTCTATGGTGAGGGTCTTGTTGATAAGATCTCTTCCCTTTTTGAGGATCCTTTTTCCATAAGTGACATATCCATTTCATGATTATCTATGTACTTGGATGTAAGGGTCAAGACTCTTCACTAAGGATATGTTATACATTGTTGTTAAGCTGGATATCTCCTTACCTTGTGAAGTAGGTATCCTCTTTTCTCTTCCTTATCCTGGCTAGTGGGTAGTCATGATAAGGAGGGGGGCATATAAAGGGTCTCCCTTGTACTATAGTTTACATTAATTTACATTTTGCAGCATGATAAATCTTTGGAAGGTAATGCACATAAGTTGATAAATCATGAAGAGACACACATTTTTATTATTTTTTGCTAAATCTTCGGAAGGTAATGCACATAAGTTGCTAAATCCTAAAGGGACACACATTTTTACTTTTATTTTTGCTAAATACTCAAAAGGTAATGCACATAAGTTGCTAAATCCTAAAGTGATACACACCCATTTTAAATTTTCAATATGCTAAATCCTTGGAAGGTAACACACATAAGTTGCTAAATCCTGAAAATACATGCATTTTATATTCATAGTGATACAAGAATGTAGATCTATGGATATTTTCAAAAGCCGTCAGAAGACGCATTACAATTACAAGCATAGTTTATGGGTGAACCTATTGGGATCTCCCTCCTTGGTGATTCATAGTAAGGTGGGCATCTTAATAGGTGAGGTAATCACTTTCCCTTCTCTCTCTTTCACTTTCATGCTAGTAGGATTAAATCATGAAGCTATGTTATCTATAGTGTTGCTTTTGTCCTGCTTATGTAGTCATGTATGTTTCTATGATTGATTGCTCTTTATTTTTCATATCTTTATGCATGTATGTTGAGTTATAATCCTTGGTCTAAGGACTTATGTCCTTGACTTAGTGATGTTATACCTCATTGCGATCCACCAGAGTCTTTCTTCTAACTTTATTGAAAGCATGTTCGATTTCCATACTTTCGCTAAAGTGGGGGCTTAATGTATAATCTTAAAATGGAAGAACTTACATGTTAAGAACATTTATCCCTCCTTAAGGAATTTTTTTGACCACCATCATATTGTCCCCTCCTTTCTGAATCATCTCCTAGTTCTGTTCCTATTTAGGACCTTGATGGGGCCTCTCCGGGCACCTTCTATCCCACTCGGCACTTCTTCCAGGGGTTTTGACCCCCTGGGTCAAGGTCGACCTCAACCTTGACCTAGGTCAGGTTTTAACTCAACCTTGACCTAGGTCAAGGTCAACATTAACCTTGACCTAGGTCCCCCTTTCAAAACTAGAAACTTGTCAGCTTCCGTAGGTCATCAAAAATTCATTTTTCCCGCTTCCGGGTTGGCTGTTTTGGGTTCCGAAGTGGCAAATCCTAAATTATGTATAATATAGGTCCTCTTCTAGGGGCATGGGTCTAATTGGAATTTAATTCTCCTATGTCAACCTCTCTATAATATTGTGCCCTAGTTTCATATAAAAGGAAGCTTTTCTCTCTCATTTTCTCTAAGTGATACAAAAAGCGATATTGAGAAAAAAAAAGAAGTCTTCTAAGTGCAAAAAAAAACTCTAACCAAGATTTTTTCAAGAAGAAAAAGGTTCAAGAATCCATTGTTCTACCTGTTTCCAAGATTTCAAGGTGTTCAACTATTTCTCTCAAGCATTCAAGTCCTCCATTGAAGATCAAGGATTCAAGCTTTCAAGTCTTTGAAGGGATTAGGTTCAAACATTTAAGATATATCATTCAAACCCTAGATCTAGCCATCATGGTGGTGTGATCTTCCTTCAAGATCCTTTGTGCATCCTCAAAGAATCTTTCATCCTCTCTTCAAGGTGGATTCCAAGCATACAATCATGGAGGTTTATGGTTTCTAAAGTCCAAGCTTTCATATTTACATATTTGTCTACATTTGAATTATAATTGCATATCTATTCAATATCATAGTTTCATTGTTAGATTCAATTCTACTACTTGCTAGCATTATATACTTTATTGATTTCAAGGCTAATTCCTAAATCAGGTTTTTAATAAAGTAAACCCCTCCCCCCAAACAAAAAAATCTCTTTTTCTTGCAGGTATAGGTTCAGGATTGAAGATTTGAACTCAGATCTAGATACCCTTTTCAACGAACTATTAGGATCCGCAAACAGATTTTTTGTTAGACCTGTGTAGGTCAAGGTCAAGATTATTAGGTCAGGGGTGAGATTAGTGGGTGAAGGTTGACCTTTTTCATAAGATGGTGTTAGATCAGAAAAATATTTATGGGTTTTGTTCATCTCTGCATTCCAATTTTGGATCATACTTCAGATTTTCTAGAAATAGAGTACAGACCTCAAAAAACAACATTCTTTGATCTACAATTATTTAAGGTTAGTACTTCCTCTCATTCTTTTCAATTACTATTATATATCATATCTCCTTAATCATAAAAAAGCATTTAAGATCTTCTTCCTTACTCTCATTTCCAAATGGTTGATTCATTTGTGCATTGATCCTTCTTTAGGGTTAATCAATTTGGATCTTTCATTTGTGAATTTGGGGATAAAAGAGGAACATCTTATCTTCCTTCCCCCTATATGGTTAATCACATTACAACATACACATCCATTCAAAACAAGAGATTAAATGTAAATGTTGAGGAAATACAACACACCTAATAATAATAAATAAATATTCAATTTTCTTCCTTTACAGTCTGTATGTTGTCACTGCAGTATTTGGGTCCGGCACCTATCAACTCTCCACCAATGAAGGAGAGAAACTCAAGGAGCTGATCAATGCCCTTAATTTGAAATGGTTCTACAACTAAGACATCTTGATAATGCTCATGTACATAGTAATTTCCTAAAAAAACCCTAAAAATTACAAAATGTCCTGAAAAAATTCACAAAAATGGATGTGTACTACTTGGTGGATGAAGTCTCTCATTCACAAATTCTTCTAGTCTTACAAGAAAAGGACAGTCCTGGGAATAGTTTTCTTCTTCTTTTCCCCCGCAATCTATCCGAATATGTTTTTGTATACCTTGTCACGAGGGAACATGGCTTATGTTGGCTCTGGTTTAATGAAATTTCCCACGGTTCTACAACTATATCTACATATTCAAGAGATCTACTCTTTGTCAGAAAATACCAAAAAAAAATTCAAAAAAAAAATTGAAAAAATTTCAAAAATACAAAAAAATTGAAAAAATAAAAAAGTACCATTGATGAAAACCTTGTAAACAAGCGTCATGGTAGAAAAAAAGAACTTCTACCAAGAAGGTGAAAACCTAGTAAATAGATGCCTCTTGTTTCACAATGCTATATCTATCACAACATCACTTGGCTCTATATAGTTGCTTTCTAGCTTTTCTTCTTTCATTTTCTCATATGCATGCTCTTAGTTACCTTCAAGATACTGATTTACATGGATTCAAACTGGTCATACTCTAGGGGAAACCTTCCTGGTCTAGGGGGCACTATCCTACTACTTTTGAGAATCTCTCTTGCATTAGTCACCAGTGGTTCTCATTGTGTCTGCCTTCTGATGCCTTGCTATTACTAATATTTCTCTACTTGAGAATCTCTCTCGCGCCAGTCACCAGTGGTTCTCACTGCATCTGTCTACTATCGCCATACTAATCATCTTTTCACACATGATGTATATCTACATATTCACATAAATTTGTTGAAGTTGGAGTGGTAATCTGTACTTCACCTTGCTTTTTCTTTGATTTAGCTTGTATATAGCTTTCAGTCACTTTCGTGACACTTTGGGTATTTTGAGAACCCTCCCAACTTGAATCGACCCAAAGTCATCGCATGGGGAAACTAAATCAAGTTTTTCCTAGAAACACGAGTCAAGTTAGTCATAAGTTGTTACTTAGGGGCATGGGTCTCCAATCTGATCACATCTTTCATCAGTAATCTTGTCACTCTGAAGGGAAAATCACTACTGACACAATCAACCGACGTTTCTCAACACCACAATCAACAGTGTTTCTTAACACTCTCTTTTGATGCATTAGTGTTTCTCAATATGCATTGGATATCGCAAATGTAAACATCTATCGATAGCAATCAAACACAAAGAATTCACAAGCACAGCGATGTTTTTCAACACCCCTATACATGAACACATCTGAAAACTTTGAAACATGTTGAGATATGATTGAATTTCTCTTTGTATTCTGCTTCATCATACTTAAAGGAAATTTCAACATTCACATTAATCTTGGAATAAAGAAAAACTTAATCAAGCATAGGATCAACACTAGCTAGAAAGACTTCATCATTCTTTACTGTGAGAAAATATGAAAACTCCCTATCCAGAATCGAGGTATAGTATGAATTGATACCTAAATTTTTTACACCAACATCTTCTTGTTCAAGGGATGAAAAAATTGATTTATTAATTCCTCTTCATAAAAAGAAGTACCATCCAAACTACTCAAAAATCCTTTAGGTTGGAATACCTTGTCAGCTTGACCATCATTTTGCACTATATTCATATTAAAATTTTCTTTTTCTTTCAGATTTTCAGAATTTGAAAAAACTTTAACAAGCATGATTTTTCATTACTTATAACACAAGCTTCATTAGGTAAACCTTCAAACAACATCTTTGTAGCTTCAAACTGAAATGACTCCAGAATATAATCATTAAAATATTGCAAAGATTTATTTTTATTGCCTTTTTCTATAAAATTAAAGGCTTCTCATTGATTTTGTATGTATGCAGATGATTTATCTGCATACATACATACATACATACATATAAATTTATGTGCATTTCATACATAACATTTTCATACATACTAATCATCTAATCATTCTAATCAGCTAATCATCTAATCATATAAACATCTACTCATATAAGATACATCTCATAAAGTATAAATGCAATGATACCAAAAGACTATATATATATATATATATATATCTCAAAGTGTCGATACATTACAAAATGGGTGCTACTCAAGCAACGTCTATCTCAAAAATGCTATGATACAAGGATGCCAACGCACCGGATACATTATATAATACAATGGGAAAAAGATCGATCAATGTGCCAACTCTAGCTCTGGCCCTCTCCCTCATCACCTAGAGGAGGTGGAGGAGGAGGAATATCTACATGAGGTGGTGCCTATGTGCCATCTGAAGCTCTAGCATATGCTGAGAACCTGGGTACCTACTCTGCTCCATTAGGAACTACCCCTGCATAGGCCGCGTAGTAGTAGGCTGCTCAAGCGGTCTGCTATCGTGTCTCCTCCTGAGAACTCTCTAGCTGCTCTCAGACCTCTCGCAACTCTCGGTCTCTGTCTATGAGCCGTGCATCTCGGATGACCAACTATATCTGCAGGTCCCCAATCTTTCACTGCATCTGTCGAACTCTCTCCCTGGATCTTTGCAGGGAATCTTGTGCCTGTGATAATGGGCCCTTGGGCACTGGATCTTGTGTAGGCTGCTCCTTCTTCCCTGGCTCCTCCTGCATTGTCTCCTCCTGCTCCTCCTCCTCCTCCTGCTCAACTGTCCTCCATCTCATATGCCTCTCATGTCTCCCACTGGTGCTAGCACTAGGATCGATCCTCATCTGTCGTGCAGCGTTGGGAACCTGCATGGTACATGGTCGAGGCCATGAAAATGGTCCCTACTATGGTGGTGGAAGTGGTATGTGTGGATGAACTACCTGTGTAGGTGCCCCCATACCTACTAGATCTGTGAACCGAGGGAATGGATGACTGGTGAAATACTCTCTACACTGTCACCATACCGCCATCCGCCACCCCCGCCATGTAATCCCATCATGTCTGTACTACTACTCGAGCATCTATCATGCTATGACCATAATCTAGCTGCACTAACCAGCCCTTCCTCACCTCATTGAAAAAGCGGGCATATGAATAGTACTCCTGAGAGATGTCCTATGGACGACCGAACTATCTCCACACTTGAGTCAATGGGAGTCTCTTGATCACTGTTATTGAATGGCCAATTAGTGGCCATGAACAATACATTTAACCAAGCTCATACCTGGCATTGTCCCATGCCTCGGTAGTCCTCCATGGTCACCATACTATGGGTACCAGATCATCTAACTGTGCCCACCACTACTTTATCTTACCTAGCACGGGCTGGGTAATCAGACCCCTGTATCTGTATATGTATGGCTCAAGCTGCTACCTTATGTCATCGCAAATGGGTCAAGTGATAGGAAGGTGCTCCCATTCCCACACCTGTAAGACAAAGACTCCTTCTGCCATGCTCTACGCATCTCAATAGGCGATCTCATGCATCTCATGATACATGTGGGCCAGCATACACTGACCCCATCCATAACGAACTGGGTCTCCCAGCATCCTCTGCAACATCCTGCCCCAAGTACACTCTAGACTGTGTAGACCACAATCTGGCATCAGATAGCATCCAAGGAACGCTGCCAAAACCACGACCAATCGGTGCCTGGTCCCATAATCTCTAATCAACTCCTCCCATGGGATGGCTCTACCCATGACAAGCTCATCCTGTAAGATCTCTCGTAGCACTATTGTACCTAGTTGTAGTTGTACATCATACTCTACCTGAGGACCATGGAAGGGGATCCTCAGTATCCTATAAATGTCCTCTGGGGTCACTATGAGCTCACCCTATGGAAGATGGAAAGTGTTCATCTCCAAATAGAAACGCTCCACCAGTGCTCCAAGTAATCTGTGATTCACCCAAATATCAGGTATCTCACAGAGATGTCACAATCCTAGTGCATCTATGTGAGCAATCTCAACACCATCCAACTACCCAATCAGCCCGCCAATGGCTGGATGGTGTGATCTAAAAGCCATGTTTGGGAAATCAACCTGCAAGACATTCAAACAACACCGCACGATTAGTACTCAGCTTATGATTTGAGATAATCAATGTAAAACTGAGAAATAATGTTAAGCAGACATCCTGAACAAGGTTATAAAGCTGACGTAAATGCTACTAGATGGAAAAAAGACTCGTTCTAGCTTCAAACTACTATACTGTCTCCACGCGAAGAATCAAAATTTTGCTTGAAGAATTTCTTCGCCGCGCACACAGTTTCAAGCTCACGCGAAGTGTCGCATAGCTTGGCACAAGAAAAACCCCTTTCCATTGATTTCTCGCTCGAGACATGGGTACCCTCCTGTGCAAGGATACCCAACGATGTACGCAAGGAACTGCATTTTTGCAGTTTGTCACGTGAGCTTTCCCATCGGCTCGCGCAAAGAACCTAGTTCTTCGCGCGAGAACCTGTGGGCCATTTATGAAAAAAGTCATAAAAAAATGAAAAATTTAATGAAATGTAATAAAATTTCAATCGACAAGGAGGTATTCGAGCACTTACCGGTGGCCCATATGTTGTCAGCCGACTGTGATGCCTGGATCACTTAAATTGGTGAGCACTCATGGGGACCACCATTTTTGCTCAGAGCTCTTTTCTCTCCAAAAGTGAACGGTTGCAAATTATTTGAAAAAGACACTTTTAGCTCATATATAGATTTTGACCTAATTTTCAAAATTGCTCAGTTTTGCATGAAAATTTCACCCTTGGCTAAATCGACCGCTCTGAATCCATTTTTGGGATCGAAATTGAAATCTGACAATTCTATATGGCTCAAAATTGCATTTTAAAATTTTTGGGACCGATGCGATCGGACGCTTCTACAGTCAAATTTCTGACATTGCTTTCTTGTCAGAATCATATCCAATCAACATTTTCTCAAATCTTCAACAATTTTCCTCAAAAGTCAACTCTGGTCAACTCTAGCCAACGCTGGTCAAAATTGGTCAACTGGACTTCAAAATCGCTCAAAATTGCTTCTGATTCTTCCAGGTTCTTTTGTAATCTGTTATGAGTTCTTTTTGACCTTTGATTCAACATCTATCTGTGATTTATCACTTTCAATCTTCATTATGACATGTCATCTTTCCATTTCGCTCTCGAGGGGATAGGATGATTACATCATTGAATCACTTCGAATCTATTTGGATCAATCTGATCCGATCTTCAAAAATCCTCATTGCTAGGGGTATCTCATCACTTGGGGCATGTTCAATTTTTGTACTTCATAGTCAAAACTGGCTATTCCACAATATTGAATCACTAGGGGCGTCTCTTTTCCCTACATCTTATCATCTATTAGGTGTTGGGGAAATCTAACCTTGACCCCTAAGAATCAAGCTTCATTCTGGAGATGATTCTTGAAATCTCATTATTTGGTATCTAAGCAATCTAACTCAGGTCCCTGATGGTCAAGCTCTATTCTGGAGATGATTCTTGAAACCTCGTCTATTAAGAATTGGGGCAATCTAATCCTGGCTCCTAAAAATTAAGCTCCATTCTAGAGATGATTCTGAAACTCGATCTACCTGGTATCTGGGAAATCTAACCTAGATGTTGGGGGACTAAGATTCATTCTGGGGACAGTCCTAAAAATCTCTACAGACTATCATTCAAATGGATAGGTATTGGGGAAATCTAAGCTTGACTCCTGAAGATTGAGTCTCATTCTAGTGACAGTCTTTTGAAAGG
The DNA here is from genome assembly GCA_018584345.1 of Thuja plicata. Classification (NCBI taxonomy): domain Eukaryota; kingdom Viridiplantae; phylum Streptophyta; class Pinopsida; order Cupressales; family Cupressaceae; genus Thuja; species Thuja plicata. Next base: position 3,419,710 of record MU228138.1, read on the forward strand.
TGAAAATCTATTAGGTATCTGAGCAATCTAACTCAGATCCCTGACAATCAAGCTTCATTCTAGAGATGGTTCTCGAAACCTCACTACTAGGTATTGGGGTAATCTAACCCAGATTCCTGAGATTAAAGCTTCATTCTAGAGATTATCCTCAAAAAATCTACTTGACCGACGTCTTGACAATCTAACCTAGACTTTAGAGACTTAAGATCTATAATGGAAATACATCTGAAACCCTCATCAATTGATCTTTACATCATCAATTCTTGAAATAAATTCTTCTATGCTTTAGACATCAGACTATTATTTGAAACAATGCGCTACTCACACATCAATTCAAAGAGGGGCAAAATGTAACACCCCAAAATTGGCATCTTGCAACCCTAACCAATTTTGTTGCATTTATCAATCTTCTAAATCATCAAAGTCCTATTGTACTAGGCAATTCTGAGTTTCGACTGACTCTACTTGACTTAAGTGTCAAATGCAGAAAACCCTAAATCTACATCAATCACATACTATATTTAATTCCTAAATATCAATTACAATTCGCTAAATAAACCCTATGATCAAATTAATTTAATTACAAAATCCTAGCACTTTAATTAAATTAAATTCACCCTTTTAGCTAAAATACATAAAAAGGAATTAAATAGTATTTGATTATTAAATAAATATCCTCACTTTAATAATTGAATTCAATTATTCAAATAATTGATAAAAGCGCATTTATGAGGTCATATTTCATTTATTTAATCAAATAATCTCTCCAAAATCCTCACTTCATTTAAAAAATGGAGACTTTGAGTTGACTGAGATTAAAAGGTGCAACAAATCAGTTAACTTCTTCATTCACTCAAAAAGACAACAGTTCACTATTTCTCTCAAAGGAAACTTGCTAATCTGATCTAGATTTCGAGGTGTTAACTGTTTCTCTCAAAGGAGACTTGTCATTCTGAACTGGACTCTCATCCTATAAAAGAACTATCTTATTTCTCATTCAGAAAAGGAGAATACATTATTAAAGTATCGAATCACTGCTGGATTTCTAACTCATATTTGTGCATTCAATATTTCAATATTACAATAGATTAACGTTATTTCTAGATTAATCATGCATAGTTTAGCTTCTTTCAAGCATTCTTGGTTTAATATCATATTCATTTCTAGCTTAATATCTCATGTTCATTTCTAGACAAAGCTTAATCTCATTTCTAGACTATTATTGCATTTACATTTCTAGATTAAATCCTTCATTCTTAGATCGGTCTAGGTTGTTGGATTCTCAGATTCTGAGAGTTATTCAAAAGCCTTGTCTAGATAGGAGGCAACAGGTCGACTCATCCAGGCATGCAGGATGAATAAATCAATATTCATTCGTGTGTGTGATTGATGGAAAATGACTATGTTGAAGTGTATGGCTAAGTTACAGGCCCATATTTAGCGTATACAGTGATATCCCCAATGATATAGGATATTGGCGACAAGCGTGGAGTGGGATGCTCTGCGAATAAGGTTTTGGTGTTGGTTATTTGTGAGGTGAGGGGATATGATACCATTTTTTAGATAAGCATGGATGTTGTGGTACCATGGGGACTAAGGACCAAAAAATATGCACACCATTTTAGAATCGACATTCTCGTAAGTGGGTGCATGGAGATACTCAACTGAGAATTCATACTACATTGTGTCCTAGGGAATTTCTAGAAGGGGTCCAATGGTGGACATTGCATCTGCTACTTTATTCTATAATGTAGGGACCTATTTGATTTGTAAGTGTGGAAAGTGCTCTTTCATTTGTCCATGAATTATTTATAGGGAAGCAGCTTATCGTATTTTATTTAGAATTCATCTAGGGCTTTCTTTATGATGAGTTTTGAATCTCCAAATACTTTTAGTTCTGTGATGTTCAATTAAATAGCTATTCTTAACCCAGAGATGAGTGCTTCATTTTTAGCAATATTATTGGTGCAGGGGAATCCTAGTTTGAATGATTTAGGAATATAGTCATCTTGAGGGGTGACAAAGAGTATTCCTTCCCCTGACCTATGAGTTGTACAGAATCCATAAAAATAAACCTTCCAAGTATTTTTTTCTTCAACCATGCATAGTTTTTCATCAGGAAATTCCATGACTAAGGGATACGCATCTACCAATAGTGCTTCAACCAACTGATATGCAATGACTTGTTCTTTTATTGCCTTCCTATCCACATACTAAATGTGAAACTCACTCAGGAGCATCACCCATTTATCCATGTATCATGTAAGGGTAGTTTTAGATAGAAGATACTTGATAAGATCTACTTTGGATATGAGCTTTATTTTCTAACTGAGCATATAGTGCTGGAGTTTTTGAGTGGCGAAGACTAATGCCAAGTAAGATTTTTCCATAGGTGAGTAATTAATATCATATCCCACAAGTGTGTAGCTGATGTAGTAGATATCTCTTTCCTTTTTGTTGGCATCAAGTTGAGCAAGAAGTTCCCCCAGTGTCATGGTAGTTGCAGATATGTATAAAATGAGTGGCCTTCCCGGAGTTGGTAGCACAAAAAAGGGAAAATTTTCCAGGTATTCTTTGATCTTTTCAAAATGTTTCTGACACAAGGGGTCCCATTTGAAACTTGTGTCCTTGTGTAATAGGTGGGTGAAAGGTTGACACTTATCTGCAAGCTGTGAGATGAAACAAAGGAAATACTATAACTTTCCTTGGAGGATGTGCAACTACTTGAGTTTTTTGGTGGAGGCATTTCCATTATGGCTTTGAATTTCTTTGGATCAATCTCTATGTCTCATCTGGGTACTATGAATCCCATGAGTTTTCTAGATGTAACTCTAAAGATACACTTCTTTGGGTTAAGCTTTAAGTCATAATGATGGAGAAGGTCAAATACACACTCTAGCACATCTAGGTGATCTCCCCTTGTTCTTGATTTTTCCAGGATGCCATCCACCTAATCTTCAATGATTTTATGGATCATGTCATAGAAGATAACAATCATGGCCTGTTGATAAATGGCCCCTATGTTCTTTAAACCAAAAGGCATCATGTTTTAGGAGAAGGCACCCTAAGGGGTTGTGAATGTTTTCTTATGATGATCTTCCTCTATGATTTGTATCTGATTGTAGCTAGAGAAACCATCCATGAGTGACAACATCCCATGTCCAGTCATGAGGTCAACAATCATGTCAATGTTTGGCAAGGGGAAATCATCTTTAGGATATGCCTTTTTAGGTCCCAAAAATCTGTACATATTATGATTTCTCTAGTTGGATTAGAAAAAGGCACCATGTTGGAAATCCATTCTAAACAATAGCATGTATGATATTAACCTATAACAGTTTTTCCAATTCTTCTTTGACTAGTGTATACGCTAAATATGGGCCTCTAACTTAGCCATACACTTCAACATAGTCATTGTTCATCAGTCACACACAAGAATGAATATAGATTTATTCTTCCTACATGTCTGGATGAGTTGACCTGTTGCCTCCTATTTGTATGTGTGATTTTTGTACCTGTTAAGAGACACAACACTTCAATAAATCATTGCATTAGTGAAAGCAAGGGGTTAGCAAACATAGCATTCACCAAAATTGATCTATTTCTTTCTATCTAGGAGGAGTATGAAAAATGACATAATAGCCCTCAGATTATGCATATTCCAGTGACAAATACAACCTAAGAATAGAAGATTCAAATGAAAATGAATCTAAAAGATTCAAAAACATGCATGCTAGCTCTAGAAATGGAGATTACAAAAATATAGCTAAGATTTAAGCTAGAAAGCACTATGAAAGTCCTAAACATGAGCAATATGAAATTGCTTCTTCAATTCTCCAAAATATGGGCAGCATAAGGATACTATCAACTCTTCAAAATTAGGAGCATTATAACAATACAATAAAAGACTTTCAATTTCAGGGCCATTTGAGCTCAAAATCCATCCTATTTATAGGAGAAATGGAGGAAGGGGAGAAGACTATAGGAGGGCTGCCATTAATGAGGGTGTAAGACTCATTAATGAGGTATGGGTGGAAGGAATATGTAAGAGCCATTAATGCATCATTTATGAAAGCATTAATGAGGTATGGGTGAGGGTTTAAAAAGCATGGGTGAGGGTTTAGAGTCAAGCCTGACAAGGTGGACTTGAGGAAAGGAATCTTGAGATTCCTTGACTTTCTCAAGTGGGTGGAGTTGTTAATCATTCCTTAATGGAATGTGATAATATTAAGGGTAGCTTAGGATTAGGATTAGGGCTTAAGGGATGTGATCAAGAAGATAGAGATGGGAGGAGAGAGAATGAGTGGAGGGGGGATTATATAATTAGGGTTAATTAGCTAATTAAGAAGAATTAACATGTGTGAAGGGGTTGGGATGAGTTTGAACTCATGGTTAGGTAGTTGAGATTAGTTAGGTTAGAGGGAATATTAATAAATGAATTGTTGTAATAACATATTCATTTAATAATAGGAATTTAATTAATCATTTAAGCCTTTGATTTTCTTTGTAATAATTAATTAGGACTATAGCCAAATTGAATCAATTAGGCTAGTAGATTGATTTTGCAAGTGATGAGGTATAAATAGGATTCCATTTAATTCCCTTTAAATTAATTACCTTAGCCAGGTATGATTTGAATTGATTGAATTGAATTGATTTGATTGGCTAAAGCAATTAATGTAAATTAGTGATTAGATCTCTTAGGAGATTAAATATGATTCGAATGAATTATGCCAAGCAGTAAAAGGGTTGTTTGGACATAGTTGGGGGTATGATCACACTTAGGGAAAATAGGGTCTATGGTCAGAGCAGACCAAATCTAGGTGGTTACATTTACCCCTCTTTGAATTGATATGTGAGCAATACATTGATTCAAAGAAAGTTTTTTTTATTTTTGACTTTAGAAAGATTGAGAATTCTGTTCTTGGTTGTCAAACGAAATGATGATGAGATTAGTCTCACACTTGATCAAACCAAACTAATAGTATTGACTTTGAACTTGATTGAACAAAGGTCAATAAAAGATCTTAATTATATCAATTCTAAACTTGATTGTCATCCAAAGATTGATAATACTGATTTCAAATTTGGTTGTCATCCAAAAGTCAGTATGAAGCTGTCGGGAGCTTAATAAGAACCTTTTTAAAATGAGCGGGCACAAGATATTCAGCTTATGAGAACCAAAGATTCCTATCCAATAGTTCTGACTTAGTCAAGGAAACTATCATGCCCCTAGTTTGTTTTGATAATGAAGTTATTTTTTATGTTGTTTCGAGCAAAAAAATTAATTGATGATAGTGTGATCATGCCCCCTCGGGAACAAAATCGAAGGAAAAAGAATAAATCCCTTAGTTTGAAATGATGTATCACTTGCATCAAACAAGTAGAATAAGCAAGAATGGATTAGAAGAAGTGAAGAAAGAGAGGGTGTGTTTAAGAGTAAACACACGAGTACCAAGTGAATCACATTGAAAATATGAATTCAATTTTGTTCCCAATAGATCAAAGATTTCGGGAAGCATGGGTATGTAAATATCTTGGATTTTAGAGGAATTAAAAATAGAAAGGAGTTTGAGCTCAAATATTTCTGTTGTTCTTTCAAAAATGCATCATACAATCTCTAGATGCAGCTACATGCAGACTCTTAGGACTTTGTCACTGATTTGCAGATATTGTAGCATTTTATCATCATTGGGCGTTCTTTTGGAACGGATACCACCTGATACTACAACCATCACTAATATGCACTGATATTATGATAATATGAATAATATATTTTATTGAAATGTCAAAAATAGACTTAGGCATCAAGGCATAGAAGCCAGGATAACAAAATAGTCACCTTCCTTTTAATATACCAGATTCTGATTAAGCCAAGATATTGGACCCGCAATGACCTTGAAAATTCATATCCTTGGGTACATTATGATTTGTATACCTTAGTGAGAATCTGGATCAGAAAATAGACAAGGAAATTATTTCAACCTCACCATAGTCTACACATAACGACGATCGAGATATATGCGGCTATCCACCCATAGTGGCAGCTCTTACCATAAACATCCAAGTTAGGTAAAATTTATAGGATCATTTGGAACAATCACCATACACAGAAAATCAAGAAAATATTATGCCCCGTATCCTTGTGACTCTTTGTCTTTGCGTAGATGTCATTGAGCAACTAAGAAGACATAATAAATTATCAATTGAGAATCAATCAAATAAAATTTATAATTACTTAGATGCCCCTAGTTGAAAACATAATTAGGACATAAAAGAATCATAATCAAAATAATAGCAAACTGTGTGTTTAAGTAGTACTTGTTTATTCATATGTCAAACATTATAAAGATTCATCAATCAAAAAATTAGAATATAAGCAATATGGTGTTCCATGTCTATGTGTTGATAGGATAATCCGTTCATGTTCGTGATCCAATAAAGCCTTGTAGGAACTCTATTATTGTAAATGTCATGTCTGGATATGTGATGTTTGAAAAGACACCCATATTTTGGAAAGTGACATTGTTTCACATGTATCAAGAAATATTGTGTTTGTGAGGCAAACCATCCTAGAGAAACCTAGCAACCATAACCTACCATGCCAGCAAAGATGCCCCTAGTGCAGAATGACTTATTCCTAAGACGTAAATTTTAGGAAATGAAGTCAGTGTATGAGCAAAGGTATAATTATGAAGGCCTAGTATCAGTAGTGCATTGATAGATGGAGCACAAAACACAAGTGACGCCTGATTGCCAGGTTTTCACCACTTGGAAAGATCTTTTCTTTTCTTTTTTCTACCAAGATGCCTGTTTTACTAGGTGCTCATCAAGGAACTTTTCTCTTTTTCAATTTTTTTCCTTTTTTGAATGCTTTTGTAGTATCAAGGCACAGGTTTACCAGGTTTTCACCAAGGATACCTTTTTTGTAGGACCTTTTCCAATGTTTTGGATTTCTTCAGGATCAATTTTCTGAATGTTTTTGGTATTTTTTAAAAACTTTTTGTTGTACATGCTCTGCTAGCCAAACATCAAGCATAGAACTACTTCAAATGTAGCGTGTTGATAGGATCTGAAAGAACATCTCCCTCGGGTGTAGCTAATTTATAAGCTCTAGTCTCAAAGGTAGCAGTGATAACATAAGGTCCCAGCTAGTTAGGTTCAAACTTTCCTTTATGTTCTCTGTTAGACTGGTTCTTAGGATTCTCCTTTAAGACGAGATCCCCCACTTCAAATTTTTGTGGTTTGACCTTCTTGTTGTAGCCTTTGGACATACATGCTTGGTACACTTTGAGGTGATCGAACGCTTGTTGTCTGCGCTCATCTAGTAGGTCTAGAGAATTTACCCTATCTATGCGGTACTGCTCATCACTAACAAGCCCTTGTAAAGATATGTGCAAAGATAGGATTTCAACCTCAATAGGTAGTACTGCTTCAGTGCCATAGACTAGAGAAAATGGCATGGCTCCAATTGATGTTTGGATGCTTGTTCTGTAGGCCCATAGTGTTGGATTCAGTTGTAGATGCCAGTCTCTGCCAGACTTACTCACAGTTCTGTGTAGGATCTTGAGAATATTCTTGTTGGATGCCTCTGCTTGTCCATTACCTCGAGGGTAATATATCAAGGAGAAGTGTTGAGTAATATGAAACTGTTCACAAAGGTCATCAATGTATTGATTTTTAAATTGGCCCCCATTGTCTGTTATAATTGAAGAGGGTATCCCATATCTACAAATAATGTAGTTCAAAATGAACATAGCCACCTGTTTGCCAATGGCTTTGATTAGCGAAATGGCCTCGACCCACTTTGTGAAATACTCAGTGGTCGTAATGATGAACTTGTGTCCATTTGAAGTGTTGGGATATATTTGTCCAACCAAGTCAAAGGTCCATTGCTGAAATGGTCAATGTGTTATGAAAGGTATAAGTTCTCTGGCAGGAGCATGGATAATATTTCCATGTGTCTGGCATTTAAGACATGCTTTTGAAAAATGAATAGCATCTCTCTCCATGGTAGGCCAGTAATAGCCTACTCTAAGTAGTTTCTTGGCTAATGAAAAGTCATTTGAGTGTGATCCACATACACCTTTGTGGACTTCTTTTAATGCTAGATCAGGATCTTCAAGTTCTAAACACCTAAGAAGTGTACCATCGAGACCGCGTCGATATAGGTTGTTAGTTATGAGGATGTAACGTGATGTTATCCTAATCAGGGATCTTTTCTCATTTTTGGATAGATTGTTAGGGATGGTTTGGTCAGAAAGTTAAGCAATGATATTAGCGTATTAAGATTGGTCTGGGGAGTTCAAAGCACATATTACCTGGCATTCAGGGGTATCGAAGGCAGGATAGGATAGTTCTTCCACCAAGAAGTCATAGAGGAATTGATGTTCTTCTAGTTGTAACATGGATGCTAAGGTAGCCATAGCATCTGTAGCTTTGTTCTTTGATCTTGGTATCTATTGGAATGTGATGAATACAAAGTATTTCTTCAGGTCATCAACTAGTTGCTTGTAGGGAATCAACTTCTCATCTTTTGTTTGATACTCCCCATTGACCTGATTGATAATTAGTTGGGAGTCACCATATACGTGTAATTCTGCAATCTTCAACTCCATAGCTAGCTTAAGACCATTTACCAATGCTTCATATTCTGAAATATTGTTGGTGCATGGAAACATCAATTTATAAGATTTGGGAATCTTGTAGCCTTGAGGAGTTATGAATAGGACCCCTGCACCAGAGCCTTGTTGAGTGAATGAACCGTCAAAGTACATCTTCTAGGGATATTCAGTTAGATGCATGATTGTTTCATCAGGGAATTCAATTATTAAAGGTTCATCATCCTGGAGTGGTGAATCAACCAATTGATCTGCAAGGACCTGTCCTTCAATAGCTCTCCTTTCTACGTATTCAATGTCAAACTCACTTAGAATTAGGACCCATTTTTCCAAACATCCTGTTAATGTTGTTCTGCTCAAAAGATACTTTAGAGGATCAATATTAGCAATGAGCTTTACTATATGAGAGAGCATGTAGTGTCTCAATTTTTGTGACGCGAAGATGACTGCTAAACATTCTTTTTCAATAATGTTGTAATTGAGCTCATAGGCGACCAGTGTTCTACTAATGTAGTAGATAGCTCTCTCTTTCTTGGTTTCATCCTCTTGTGCTAGCAATACTCCTAGGGATGTAGCTATAGCTGAAATGTATAGGAGTAAGGGCTTTCCATGAATAGGCTCCATAAGAATAGGAGGTGTAGCCAGGTATCCTTTCAATTCTCTGAAGTTTGCTTCATAGTGTTCATCCCATTTGAAGGTAACCCTTTTGTGTAGTAATTTGGTAAAGGGTTGTGCCCTATCTAAAAGTTGGGACATGAATCTCCTAATGGATTGGAGTCTCCCTTATAGCATCCTCATTTGACTGATGTTGCATGGAGGAGCCATCTCTAGTATATCTTTCACCTTAGCGAGGTATACCTCGATTCCTGATTGGACCCCAAAGGCACATTTCTTAGGGTTAAGTCTGAGTTGGATATGCTCCCTGGATTTTGCCAATGTGTCATCTACATAGTCCTCCATGTTTTTGTGCATCATGTCATGGAATATATTTGTCATGCCTCTTTGATATGTTTCACGCGCATTCTTTAACCCAAATGGCATGACATTCCAGCAAAAGGTGCCCCATGCACATGTGAATGCGGTTTTCTCTTGATCCTCAGGGGCAATTTTGATTTGATTATAGCTTGAGAATCCATCCATTAATGAATACATCTGGAAGCCTACTATAAGGTCTATGATCATGTCAATGTTAGGTAGAGGGAAGTCATCCTTCGGACATGCTTTGTTCAAGTCTCTGAATTCAGTACAAATCTTGATAGATTTATCAGATTTAGACACAGGGACCACATTGGAGATCCATCCTACATAGGCAATGACTCTGATAAATCCATCTTTTAACAACTTTTCTAGCTCTTCTTTTACCAATAATGCAACATGAGGATGCATCTTTCTAAGTTTTTGTTTCACAGGCTTGATCCCGAGAGCTATAGACAAGTGGTGCATGATTAGATTAGGATCTAGCCTAGGCATATCAGTATAAGACCAAGCGAAGTTGATCTTCTTCTCTCTCAGGAACTCTGTGAACTGTGTCTTCTCCTCTTCTGATAAAGATTGTGCAAGGTGGACTATTTGAGGATTTTCAACAGTGCCCAAATTTACTGGCTATGTTGGTTCAATCAGTACTGAAGACCTTTCCTAAAAGTGCTCATGGAGGATATCAAGAGTCTCATCCTTTGGCACCTTTGAGAGGTTTTCACCATTGGATATGTCTTTTTTATTTACTATTTTAGGATCTGATACTGCCATAGAGTGGTTTTCACCATCAGTCCTCCTTTTCTTTTTATTTTTTAGTTTTTGACTGAGAAACCTGATATCCTCCTGTGACATGTTCTCACTCCTTGCATTGGTGGAAGAAGGGTAAGGTTCACAAGTATTGAGATAAATGGCTAGGGTGTGGTCATTGGGAAAGTTGAGGATAGGAGTAGCATCTATTTCAGTCCAATCAATTAGGTTTGGAAGTACCAATGTTAGGGAGTCAGATTCTAGGAAGGACAACATCACGCTAGAATCAAGAATATTAACCGACATGACATGATCTGTTAAGTTAATTTCTTTAATGTTTATATCAATAAGAGTGAGATCATCGTTAAAAGGGTCATGGTTATTTATATGTGGACCAAAATCTAGTGAATCGTTAGTAGAAATCTTATCATCATCTCTCCATAAAAGGAGGCTTCTTGCTTGTATCCTATGAAATTATTCTAGACTTATGTACTCACTAGTTTCTTCATCAATGATCAGGGGAAGGAACTCTTCTTCTGCTTCAGGATTATCAGTGTCATTGGGAGGAGTTTCAGACTGTTTATGAGGTGCTGAAGGTGCCACAAACATGTGAATTGTATCTATTCCAATATCTTCAGTGGCAACAGATAGCTCTTCCCATTCATAATCATGAGAGTTAGTGACCTCGTCATTGGATCTGTTTAAGTATTCAGCAATGGTTATCTGATGTACCCAGTTAGCTACTTATGGATCAAAGTGGGGTAGATCAAGGACATGTGAAATTATGACCAATTTCCCCCAGTTAGGATGTAAATCCTATTTTCGGGGTGTCTCTTAAGTAATTATTGCTATGGTGTCTCCTACCTCTTGAATGGGAGGTTGTGCTAGCAAGGGAGTGTGAAGATCTTGTGGTACCTCAAAGCTGGGTACATAGCGTTCTCCTTGGTAGTTGGAATCCTCTATGCCAACATGTAATAACATTTCATAGGACCACTGCTCTCGTTCAACTATTTCATCACTCCCTTTATCTGAGTGTGGACTCCCTTTTGAAGTGGGTTTATCATTTTTAGTATTAAAACCCAGTCCTATTTTGTCTCTGGTATTCCAGAACTCCATGGGTATAGGCTCAATAAGCCCTCGTCCTGTGTCATTTAGGGGTCCTTTTCCTTTGTATCCCATCTATTTGAGGAAATCATATCCCTTTCCATATTGTTCTAGTGATATCTTCACATGTTTGACTTCAGCCTCCACTAGTTCTCCTTTGTAAAGCCAGTCCAAGACTGCCTACTCTTCTGTGTTATCTAAAGAAGATGTGGATGCCTTTACCATGCCAGTTGCTTTGTGTACTTCTGGCTCTTTTGATGTTGTAGGTGTGAATATTGAGGAAGGTTTTCCATAGGATCTTGGTGACACTGGAAGTTCTGTCAATGACGGAGTTAGGTCCAACTTGTACTCTCCCATACCTGTTTCTTCAAGTTTTAAGGTTTTGCCAAAACTCTTCATAACCATGTCCTTGGTCATTTCATGAGAAATTGCATCCATAGCATCCTTGTTGTGCGGCATCATGCTTCATGCTTTGATATTGTTACAGGTGTAGTTAGCGTCTGCAGGGATCGTCACTTCCCCAACAGGATATTGTAGGCCAAGGGTAGAACCAGAACCTGACATGTGACGTTCCTCTCAATTGGCCTGACTCTAATAGGTAGAAAAATAAGACCTCTAGAGGATCTTTCTTCCTCGTCATAAGCTTTGATAATTATCTTGCTTCTAGATTCAAATGTTTGTTCTGAGAGACCCATTCTCTTGATTAGATCAAGTGTACAGATATTCAATCCTACGCCTCCATCTATCAACACGCGTCTAACATGGGATTTATGAATAAGGACTTTGATATGGAGGGGTTGATTATGTGGATGTGTCAATGACTTATCATCCTCTTCAGAAAAGGAGAGGTAATGTGGCGCGGAGATGTGATTGACCATCGCTTGGAATTTGTCTATATCAATATCTGTTGGGACGTTAGCAGCATGTAAAGCCTGTTCTAGGATTTCCCTATGTACTGTGGATATTTTGAGCAACTCAAAAATTGAAATTTTGGCAGAGGTTCATTGTAATTGGTCAACCAAGTCATATTTTGCTCCAGCAATAGTAACCACGTGTTTTGTTGTTGGTTTAGGAATAGTTACAATATGAACCTTGGACGTCGATGTTGTTTTTGGAGGTCCTTTGATCATTACCTGTTCTTGGCTCCATGTTACAACATTTGAGTGGAATGAGACACCTTTGATTGTGACCACATTGATTGACTCAGTCTTAATGTCAAGCATATTGATCACATTGTCATTGTTGGAATAGGTGTAGTTGACTTCATTACCTTTCCCTTTAGATGTTTCTCCTTTGTCATAATTAGGGAAGGGTTTGTTGAACATTGTATGATCCTCATTAGTAGGGCGTCCGTCCACTTTGATCTTACCTCCTTCAATGAGGTCTTGGATGACATGCTTAGGCTTAAGGCAATTATTAGTATTGTGTCCTTTTTTTTTATGAAAGACACAGTAGGAGGTATCATCCCACCATCTAGGTTTGACCATTTGTTCCCACAGTGTTGGTACTCTCAAATTTGGCACAAATTTGGAGTGACCATTTTGTGATTTTCTTTAAGGAAAAATGAGTACCCTGAAACAACTTTTGAGAAGGCTTAGTTGGAGTACTTGTAAATGATACCCTGATTATTTTCATCATTTACCACTTGGGAAGAGGGTTTAGTACCAATAATTTGAAATATGTAGTAGGTTCCAACTTCTGAATTTCAATTCTGGCATGTTTAGGGAGTAGTCATTTTGAGATGGTTACATAAGTTTGCATTTTTTGCTAAGTGTCATTTTTATATGCCAGGCCTAGTTTTCTTTTGAATATCTTGCACCCTTTTAGGTTTCATAAGTCACTTCTTTGGGAATGTGTTACATTCATATTAGAGAGTCTATGCTTCAGAACCCAACTCATTTCAAGTCAGTCTGATTGGTTCTCAGTTCCTCCAAAGTTGGTATTGCAGAACTGTCATGTTTCTCTGTTATGCCCAGATTTCCAAATAGCCTACTTTGAGGTCTTGTATCTTGTTCCCGGTTGAATGCCCTACATAATTGAATGTTCCCCCATGTTGCAAACATAATATTGTACCCATTTTAAGAGTTTTAGATTCTTGCCAATCCATTTATTCACTTTGCCAGGGCCTTTCCATTTCCAATTTATTAAAGTTTTAACGAATGTGCATAATTCAAAATTAAATGACCCACTTTGTGTTTTCCCTATTTGCACCCGGTTCAAGCTCATACATAATTGAAATTTGTTCTGCATTGTAGACCTGGAAAAGAACTTCTCTGAAGATTTTCAGACTTTGATCAATCCAGTTGATCATTTTTCTATGTTGATTCCAAATCAGTTTTCTGCATATTCATCGAGTTTAAAACTAGAAAAGTGTTAAGGTGCTAACTTTGCAGATTTGTATCAATTGAAAAGTTCTCTTTCAGAGAAAGATAATTGAGGTTTTGCATTCTACATATGACATTGAATTCATGTTTAGAGGTTGATTTTTTGAAGGTTCATTTTGATGACTTTATGAATTTAGTATTAAAGGTAGTTTATACAGTTTGTAGTGCAGAACAAAGTCAAGTTTACAGAATAATCATTTTGCAAGACTGATAACTTTTGGTCTGAATGTTCTTTTCAAGAGTTGATTTAGGGACCTTTTTCTTTGTATGTAAGTTTATTACCTAGATTGGTGGTTGAGTCCCACGATGTGTTCTGTTAACTTTGCAGAGGTGATTCTGAAGGTGGTTTGCATACATTTCTACAAGTGCATTTGCATCTTTATGAAAAGGATCAACTAGGGAATTTAAAATGTTTTTCTTTTTGAGGGTATCATGGAAGTATGTTTTGCAAGGTGATTGTTGACATATTAGTCTATGAGTTCATCAAATCCTAAGGATGAATATTTTTAAGTGGATCTTTCCTAGGCCAAAGAGGTTTAAATCAGAATTACTCATACTTCGTTTTTCCATACTAAAGTTTTTATCCCTAGAAGTGGAATGTCAGGATTTAAAAATAATGATTTCATGAGAGCTAAGTATTAAGAATCCAAAGTATTATGTCTAATATTAAGGGAATTAGAATAGGAGCACACCATAGGGCTCACGAAGTTTCCTTCCTCCATATACATTACAGTTGCAAATCAACTCATTCGAAGAGGTCTTTTCAAAGAGTAATTCACCCACATAAGTCTATGCATTCAAATATCAACTGGCTTTGGGAAAGACTTAAACATTTCATGCAAATGAGAAAACCCAAATTCATATGCCATATTGAAGAAGATTTTTTTTTTAAAAAGCTTTAAAACTATTTCAAACTTTCAAAACAAAACACCCATGCAAAGAGGTATAGCTACCAGTGTATGGAGGCTTTTAGAGGGAAAAATATAAAAAACTCACCAATTAGAATGCAGATATCAATCAATAGAGAGTTGCGTAATAGCCAGAGGAAGTGAACATAAATAACACCAAAGTGGGGTTGGTGAAAATATGGTCTACACAATCTATTAGGCAACAAACAATGATTAAAAGACATCAAGCAAAATGCAATTTGGCAGGGATAGCTGAAGTAAACCCGTGCAACTTTTTAAAATGAGTTTTAAAACCAAATTTAAAACAAAACATTGTTAAGGGGGCTGCACATTTTGTTAGAAGGAGATTGAAACACTTAAAATAACAAATACAACTTCAAAATGCAATAAATACTCACTGCAAAAACATTGAAGAAGGAATTGGATTCCAGCGCAGAGATTCAAAGCATCTCAAATTCCATGGAGTGCAATTTGTAAATGTAAGCCAATGGAGTATCTATGCAGCAATTTGGGAGAAGGATTCTGAACAAACATCTAGTGCATGGTGAATGATGAGGTTGAAAGCATTTTTTAAATACATTGAATGGCTGGAAAACATGCACAGCCTGTCAGAAGAGGATGGATTTGAAAATAAACCAAATGGTAAAGAACCCTGCGTAGAGCATAAAAGAGGAGCATTTAATCATTGAACAGAGAATTTGAATGCCATAAACCTTACACAGAGATTGGATAGATTGGAGAAAGAAGGCCAGCATAGACCTTAAGGGGAATATGTAAAAGCATTCATATCAAATGCAATGCATTGACAAATACAGAGCAAACTCACGCCAAAAACCATGGTGGAGGAGGAAAATGGAAGTTTTATAAATTTTAAATAAAAGCATTCCATCTTGCCTATGCAGACCATGGAGGGGGTAATAAAAAAATTTTAAATACTAATGTAAACCATGAAATCCTGCGCTAATGTGCATGGGTAAAGAAAAAATGTTTTAAACAACAAACATTTCAGTAAAAAAAATTTGATAAATACAGAATCCTGCGCAGACAAGAAGGAAAGGAGGAGAGTTTTTAAACATTAAAAGTTTGCAAAAAGGGAAACCATGGAAGGTGGTGCCCAGACCTCTGGAAGACATTGATAGTCTTCATTAGCAAGAAAATGTTGCCATTAATGAGCAGTTCTGCTTAAAGTCTCAGAAATTTAAAATAAATACTAGAGAGGCATATATCCCACATTGTTTATGGGCGGGTGTTTTTAGTATTTATATACTAAAAAGCTTAGTATATGAAATAAGTAAAGATCCCAGAGGCTCTTGGTGGGCCCCTTGGTGCTAGAGGGTATAATGCATGGTGGGCCCGTTATTTTGAACCTAAATATGAAAATGCTTTAAACGCATATGGAAATTTAATCCCACATTCTTCTTGCAAGGGCATTTCGAAATGCATATAAGGAAAAACACAAACATATCAAATGTGAAGCTGAAGAGGAAGTTATCCATGCATGCACCCAGGCTGGTGCCTTGATTTCTGTGCTCAACCAGATGGCGACCAAATTTTGCAGAAAAATGGTGATGACATGGCAAAGGCGACATGTGGCAGCTAGTCACAAAGTTGGGAGATCAGGAGCAGTTAGCCGCCATGATCAGGAGACTTGGAGACTAACCGCTAGTGGTTATTCATGAGGTCATGAGAAGTTAACAGTTAAGACAAAAAGATTCAAAGACTTGGAGACTGAGGTTAGTCGCCAGGTCGTTGACATTTAATGTTAAGTCAAATTCATTGTGAAACAAGGAGACTAAAGCTAGTCTCCAAATCAAACCGTGGTTAGTGCAGATTTTAGGAGACTTGGAAACATGAAGGAAAAGGTGATTACGGTTAAAAGTTGACTTAAAGACTAGTTAAGAACATCAAATCAGAGTGTGACACATGTCCAAAATTGGTGAAATCTGGGCATATTAATGCATAAAATGGAGAATTTCAAAGAGATAATGCCTAAGATTTAAAGGTTAAGAGGATTTAAAATACAGTCTTTTGCATAGTCTGTGAAATATTTTATTTCAAAATCTTGACAGAGCTTTCCCGAAGGGTTTTTCAGAGAATAAAATCATACTTTCTAAAGAAAAAGATGTCAGATTTTAGTCAAATTTGGAAGATATTTCTTAGAATGGATCAGAATGTGAGATCAGATTTGTCGATGGATTAATTGAAAGAGATCAAAGTCAAATTTTAAAAAGAAAAGTAAAGTCAGATTTCTCAGTGATCAATGAAAATCAAATTTGAAGAATATTTCCTCAAGGAATGAAAATCAATTTTTTAAAGTCAGGAACTATGCAGAGAATAAGAATCAGATTTTAAAAGGGATAGTTGGAGTCACACATTATTGTGATTAATCAGATTTTGAGATATTTTTGTAGAGATTAAATGATCAAATCAGATTTGTAAAAGTATTCACGGAGAAAAGACAAATGTTATCAAATTTTAAAATAGTTGAAGGAGAAGATTAGATCAAGTCAGTTTTAAAAGAGGGGCAAGCAAAAATCAAATTTTGGAGGTAGTTGAAAATAGGTTTTGAAGCCACCGATGGAGTTCAGATTTTTACTGAGAAAATGCAGACAAGTGCATATCAAATTTGAAGAGAGACAGGTGTTAACTAAGCATGAGTTCTAGGGTTTCTTCTCTCCTATATCTCTCTTTCTTTTCTCAGTGTCCAAGGTTCTTGTTCCCTATTTCTGATTCTTGTTCTTGGGAAGGTTCCTATTGGTTTGATAAATTTTTATTGTAAGTTATACTTCTATTCCTTTGTATATTGATGAAGGCTTAAGGTCTGGATGTGTAGAAGAAGAATATAGTGTAGTTTTTCCTCTTTCATATTATCTTGTCTGTTTATATTCTATTTGTGCTCTAGTGTGTTTCACTTGTAAGGAATTTGAAATACACCTACTACAAGCTAGTGTGTCTAATTGTTTATGAGTTCCTTTCAAGGAGAGGACTAAATTTCATAGATAATTTAAGAGAGAAAAACATTATTGTAAGGATTTGATACAATAATATGGATATGAGGGGATAGTTTGTAAGGCATTCTATCTCAACTGCATGTAGTTTGTAAGGTACTCTACAGTATCTTCATTAGTGTAGAGCCCGTCGGATTTCCATCTAGCTAAGGAGACATTTGGTATGTAACCCTTCATCTTTCCTAGTAAATTTTTCCTTAAGGTAACGATTAAACCTAAGAAAACCTAGACATAGACCTATGATTGACTATTATCAATTAGATCCAACTAGTTATGGATATGGATATATATAGGTGTGATGTGTGCAAGTTTTAAACATTGACCTTATATGCATTAAATGGAAAATTCAATGAGTAATTATATTAATATATATTTATAATAAGAGGTTCTATATCACTTTAGTATGTTAACCTCTTTTGGGAATCAAACTTTTGAAGGATTAAACTAGGGGTTATAACTCATTATAGCTAGTGTGAGGATTCTTCCTATAAATAGAATAAATATTATATATTTATGATGTTATAGAATCTGATTTATTGTTATGTAACTCAAATGTAATAGTTAATTATATATTATCTCAGAATATTTTATATAATAAATAAATAAAATACAATGTACTTTACCTGACATCCAATATTGACCTAGAATGGTTAAATGAGTAAAAAGTATAAAATAGGTTGGTATAACATTCATAGGGTTGATGGACCTTGTAAGCAAAGATGTCACGTTTCAATATACTAAGGGGTGTAATTATGATTAGAAGACTATTTAAGTTGGGTGAAATAATACATTATTAGCGATATGATTAATGAAAGGGTAAATTTTGTACTTTGATGAAGTGGGCTTTGAACCTAATGGCGCCTTAGTTATTTGAGATTTCGTCGAACATGAGGATGTTATATTTAATCCTTTGAATACACTTGCAAGCGAACAATTATTAATGTTTCAAACAATTAATGGAAGGATGTGATGTTATAATGGTTATAGTCTCTAGTCATATAAGAAGATAAATTTTATTGGAATGAACACTTACATAGTTTCACCTAATGGTGATCTCAATAATATATACTTAATTGGGATAATACAATGGTAATGATTATCCCAATCCTATTCATTATGTCTCAGATTGGAACGTTATATATATATATATATATATATATAAACATTACTTGAATCTAATTAATAAGTTAAAGAGGTATGCTGTTATTGGATTAAAATAATATTAATTAGAACCATTCCAAAGATAATTAAATACATTATTTTTCATTAACGATGACTTTTGATGTTAAATGCTTATATCGTAATCAAATATTTGATCATTATGTTTGGGAGTTGTTATACATGCATCATGAGCAATTTCAATCCTTGTTTTCTGAAGTGACGATTAGCATCATTTAGGCATCTAATTACTATAGAGGGCAGGAGTTAGTGGTCTACTTTTTGGGGATGCTGCCTGCCAGGTAATAAGGAGATTTGACATAAAGGGGTCGAATGTGAAGTGAGTAGTCACATCGCCATTGGTATCGGCACCCTAGCACGGTCTTGAATACAGGTTTAATGGGTCTGAAGGCGGGGAGGCAGGGAGAGGGGGGTGGAAGTGTTGGCCTTTGACATGTCTTGTCCACCTTGCTTACTCTTAAGACTAGAAGTAATGGCCATGGCGACTAGTAGTTTATCTGGCCAGATTTCACTTCAGTTTAGCTTCGATCACTAAGACAATTTTTAGAAGAGAGTCTCCCCTAAGGACCCATCCATGATGTACAAAGAACCTAATTTGTGTCTATAAATGAATGATAACAAAAAAGAGGAGTCATCACTGGTATGTATTGCAAGGTGGAGTGTTATTTTACCGTGAGCTTTTATGAAGTTTGGGGACTTGGGCGCTATCGAGTGGGTAGAGATAGATTAATTCATAGAAGTGCTTGGAGATACTCAACAGCCAGGCCTTCAAATATTTGGGCATTTGTGAGGCTCTTCATGATGTCTACAATGATGTTTGAACTTGAGTTTGGATGGTATCAATAGCGAAAATCAGGAAAAAAGTCACCTTTACTTGGTCGCCTTTTCTTAAGGTATGGATCTTAAATCGGGTACATAGTCGATTACTTTTCCTACCAGTTTGAGTGTAGAGTTTTCTTTTCTCTTTTTCTCTATCTAACGTGATTAGTTTGATATACAATCACTTCCCTACCCCATTTCTCTGGTTTGGCTTCCTTTCTCTTCGATTATACAGTGCCCTGGAATAAACTGCTTGCAAGGATTCTAGTAAAATTTTGAAGAGTTTCTTCCACTCATGAATTTTATTATATCTGGTGCAATCGATCCTTGTGTTGCAATTTCCATATTCATCTTGGGATATGGGGGGTATGCTGATTTATGTTTGGTATTTTCTTCAGTGGTCTTTATAATTTTTCTTGACTTATGTTTGGTATTCGTTGCCAAACACGTGTATAGTTTTGGACTAAGGCAGTTGGGTATATTCTCACCATCTCTAGCCTATGATTTATGCTTTTATGAGACTACCACCAACTAGACTATAAACTTGGTGCTGACTCGTGACAATGATATTATGTAGTAAGAAATATAATAATGATTAAATAAATTCATATTAGGTTCTAGGCTTACTTTAATGAAATATCTTTATAAAGGGAAAATAATCATTTGTCGGACTCTCGTGCTAGGAATTTTATGGAGAATAGTTCATGATCAAAATAAAATAAATGAATGGATGACAATGCGGTTTACATAGCTTATCAAATCGGGTTAAAGTACAAACAATTATTTGAACAAAGAATAGGCTGAATTCATAATTTCATTACAAAATGTTAGGGCTAAGCATATGTTTTGATTAGAAGTAATGATTGAAATATTTTATCTTGTTGTGAAATCAATTAGACTTAATTTGTTGACAAATAATGATCAACCTTTATATATTATAAGAGTTTAGCACATGATAATATCTCGAATGAAACATTAGACCCCAAAATTTCTATGGAGAAACTTATTCATAATTAGAATCATTTTCAAGACATTAATCTAATGCTTCTTATTTATTTAATCTTATTAACTCAAGTTAAGTAAGAAGGTGTTATAAAATAGATCATTCTAACTTTCTTCTCAAGATAAATTCATTCTCTAAATGGTACTATTATATCCTTCTATATTAGTCTTGGGTTTTAATGTTTCATGGAAACTTAGGCCTGAGATTTGGTTAAAGTTTTGTTACATTAAGGTTCAAAGAAAAGCCTTGTCTCTCAGGTGTTAAATACATTATTTTATTCTAGATTTGCAATTTTCACAATCAAAATACTAATTAAAATAAAGGTAAGATATTATGCCATGTAAATCTCAGATGAATTATAGTAGTATACTAAAATAGCATATATTTCAAACACATGTTTATCTTTTTTGTTGGATAGGGAGTATATAATTAATGTAAAGTATTTCTCCTCTATTATGAATTTATAAAAGATTTAATTAGTTACAAATGAGACATCAAGGATTTTGGAATAAAACATTTTGACAATGAGAGCACGCATTTGGTTTGAAAATTTCTTATCATTTTAATGAAATAATATTTGAATTATGGTCCTAATGCGATCTAAAAGAAAGTCAATCTCTAGATCTATCTTGTTGTCAAATAGAATGTACAATGTAGATTCTATTTTGAATTTGTCTTGAGATATGATTATAAATCCTCTCAAATCTATACCTTGTTAATTTGGCATCCAAATGAAAATATATTAGCATTTATTCATACTCCCTAACATATTTCACAATTGATTTCTGAAGTGATTTGTACCCCATTTGGGCATGCCCGGTAGTAATTGGATTAAGTTATGTAAACTCGAACTACGAAGTCTCTACGAGTACGTAGGCAAGGCCATCTACGATGAGCCCCCAGGGCATTAGGTCTGGCCCTTAGGTCTTGTACTTTTGAGTTCTTCCTTGATCTTGTCACCCCTTTAACAATATTTTGCATAGTTTGTAACTCTTTACGATACTAGTTTCAAATAACTTATGATTTATTTGGCTATGATATTGATGTAGCTAATCTTACGATCATGTATGTTGTCACCAATGAATTTTAAGTCATGCATCTAGCTATGTAGCAATATATACAGATGCAGGAAACAGATGAGGCAAGGAGAATATGATATACATGCAAGGAAGAGAAAACCTAGGTATGCAACATCTCCATATGATTGTCATTTGAATACTAGGAAATGCTAATGTTTAAAGTTGTTGCATTGCCTTCTTGTATTTAGTAAAACATTATATCTAGTACAATCATGAATGGTGGATTTAGTAAAATGGAATGTTATATTATTACTAGAACTATTAAAATATGGATTTAAACTTTGTTTTAAAAGTATTTAACATGAATGTGGTTCATATCTCCTATCCCTTTTAAATATGCATATAATTCTTCTATGATTACTTTAGTAGCGATAGTTCACTTGTCAAATCATAACCTTCATGTTTTAAAGGAGACCTTAGTAGATTGAAATTTAGTTTTCCCCATTATGGTTTACCTCCATATTAAAGATGCGGTTAGGTCAAGAACCTAACTAGAGTACTTAAACAACTGGAACCCTGGGTATTGAAAATTAGAGGGTTGAAGGATGTTGACCTGCAATCATGATTCCCCCTCAATCCAAAACCTAGTTCTTGCCTCTAGCGTATTCTATCACTCCAGCGTGGTACACTTTAAACCTAGCTTAGGAAATTTGATTTAATTTCCAGGCTGCTTTCACCAAAACATTATTGTCCTTTTTAAAAAAAAATTATTGCATTTTTTTGGCATGTAAATTTTTTGGGCATGACACTTGGTATCAGAGCCTAGGTTGCAACATTGGGATCTCTGGATAATCTTGTTGCTTATGTTGTTATTGTGAAACATTAGGTAATGGGTAGTAGTTACTAAATTTACTTTGTGTATACTTCCTTTTTGTGATAACATGTTCGAAGATATAACATTAACTGTGTTTAAGCGAATCTCTATTGCATGTTTATATGAAGTTAGTATAATTATTTCATGTTCTTGTGAGTGAAAAATATGAATGCTTTTAAATGGATAGACTTTCTATTGATCTTAGAGGAAATATGAATGATAGGAAATGTTTCCCAGTAAGATAATTATTATGTGATGTTTATGATGCATAGTTTTGGGTAGCGATGTAATCTATGTTATAATAATGTATTCTTATTTGGAAAGTAATTCCTGTGAATGTGAACATCCAGTACCAGTGCTATGTTGAGTGTTGTGTATAACCAATACTTGCATTATGTTCCCATGGGGTGGTGAGGATATGTGCCCAACCATGGAGGTTATGTTTTCATATGGGTATGTGAGAACCATACCGTCATTTCATTTGCATGTTTTCACCCTACTGAGTGCCAACCCATGGGTTGTTGATAAGTCAGTATGTGAAGGGGTATTAGCATCACCTTTTCCCTGGGTAGTTGTATGGCGTATGTGTAATGGTAGCACGAAGTGACCTTAGCTTCCACTTCTTGAGGAAAAGTGTAATCAATGTATCCCCTTATGATGGACCCAAGTACAGGGTTCATATGTGATTATCCTTTATCCCCATAGTTCTTAAGTATGATACCAGTACCTGATGTGATATTTTATGGACAGATATGACTTATGGATATACACATTTCTTGAAGGTCTAGCATGTGGAGGGAGATTTTTTCCCATGCTGTGATGGATACCGTATCCACACATGCCCCGACATGGTGCAAATGGGTGCGATGCCACACCCACTAGTATTCTGAGATAGTGTAGATAGTGATGCCATGTAGCTGATGGTAGCGAGACAAGCTCAAGGACATGATGCCATGTATAGATTTACGCGAAGGTGCAATATAGATATGTATGTTATGTTCTCCTACTTGATGCAGAGTGATTTGGAGATGCTTGCATGCTTGTAGAGGGGTACCCATGGATGCTTAGTTATTTAGATGTGGTAGGCATATGGGTAGACCCTAGCCATGTATACCTCTAGCTACGATGATGATCTATGATAGATATCACTATGCGGGGTGTCTCCTGCATGTGCCTCCTCTGTGAGGAAAACTTCCATGTGATGTACGACCAATGCGTGCTTTGTCCGCTTGGTGTATAGTCATGCCAGGTGTGGTAATATGCTCATTCTGTGCCACCTAATGTGGGGTGTTGCCAAGGTGAGCATCCCATGCCATGTGGATAGTGGGCCACTAGGTCACCACATGATGGGCTAGCTATTGTGATAACCAGACGTTGTTTCCTCCTTCCTCGTGAGGTGGCTATATATAGTCACTCAGTGATGTGTTGTGTAATTTCACGATAATTTTTGTTGCTTGTGTGGGTCATCAACTTGTTTTATATTGGCTTAATGTTTTGGTACCTTGAATTGTGTTATTTATTGTTGATATTGATAAATTGTTTCCTTTTATTTATTTTTAATTTTGGTGGCTAAACTAGTTTCTGTTGGTGTAATTTGAATGCTGGTCATGTGTAGTAATGTGATTCCTTACCAAGGATGCAGGAGGTAGACTTGGGGAGTATATACGAGGAAGAAGACGCAGGGAACCCTAGAGTATGGGGGTATGTGAGGTTGTTATGCAGCTAGTATCCACTGCCTGCCTTAGAGTGGTGACTATTCCTTGGGGGCTAAACACCTTACATAAACAAGGGGTAGTTTGTGTGGACTTGTATGGGGGGCATCACCGTATGTGTGTGAGTGCCATATATGTGTGAGAACCTGACACCATCAAGACACTCAATGAGGTATGTATTATGGCCGATTATGGATTTAGATGAGATCAGTATATTGTTATACACTAGAGCATGATGGCATGAGTCGCCCTTGAGCTTTGTGTTGTGATGTGTACTTCCAGTGATGTGGTTTACTATGTGTTTGTGTAAATGCATATCTACTCATGTTTACTATTGCATCATAAAGGTAGAAATAGAATCATATGCTTGTTAGCATGTATGTTACCATGTTTAATTAGTTTGGATGTCATTTGTGTTGATTAAATAGAAAAAATAAAAATAAAAAAATTTGAAAGTTGTATCATAAGAAGTTTCCTTTGGGGAGATAAACCTTGTATAAATGATTGTGATTCCAATATAAGTTAGGCGATTAAGCTCATTTATCCTTTTTGTTATCAAGATGAAATGGTGGTGATTTTGAGGAAATTAAGTGAATGGTTTGGTATGTTTTCCCTAACTATAATAAAATGCTAGAGTTTAAGTGCTATTATAAGAGTTGATGTATTCTATGAATGGATTAATGAGAAATTAGTGTAAATTACTATTCATTAGGAACCATATGTGTGATAATGAAAAGAAAGAGAGTAAAAATTTCTTGTAAAGGTTATGTTTTAGGAAAATATAAAGATTAAAGGACACCTTGTGACAAGAAAATTACATTTTAGAGTGTTTTGGCAAACCTTTGAATACTAAATTAGTTTATATGGTTTCTTATGTTGAAAATACATAGTTTATTCTTGGCTACTAACCTAAAGGAAAGATCACAGTGATGAGTTCTGGAGAGAGTTGGAAACATAAAGATAGCCTTGTGACTTCCAGGAGTAAGTCGAACCCTAGGGGGGGAGGATGTAGAGCCCCTCGGATTTCCATCTAGGTAAGGAGACATCTGGTATGTAACCCTTCATCTTTCCTAGTAAATTTTTCCTTAAGGTAATGATTAAACCTAAGACAACCTAGACATAGACCTATGATTGACTATTATCAATTAGATCCAACTAGTTATGGATATGGATATATATAGGCATGATGTGTGCAAGTTTTAAACATTGACCTTATATGCATTAAATAGAAAATTCAATGAGTAATTATATTAATATAGATTTATAATAAGAGGTTCTATATCACTTTATTATGTTAACCTCTTTTGGGAATCAAACTTTTGATGGATTAAACTAGGGGTTATAACTCATTATACCTAGTGTGAGGATTCTTCCTATAAATAGAATAAATATTTAATATTTATGATGTTATAGAATCTGATTTATTGTTATGTAACTCAAATGTAACAGTTAATTATAGATTATCTCAGAATATTTTATATAATAAATAAATAAAATACAAAGTAGTTTACCTGACGTCCAATATTGACCTAGAATGCTTAAATGAGTAAAAAGTATAAAATAGGTTGGTTTAACATTCACGGGGTTGATGGACCTTGTAAGCAAAGATGTCACATTTCAATATACTAAGGGGTGTAATTATGATTAGAAGACTATTTAAGTTGGGTCAAGTAATACATTATTAGCGATATGATTAATGAAAGGGTAAATTTTGTAGATTAATCAAGTGGGCTTTGAACCTAATGGCGCCTTAGTTATTCGAGATTTCGTCGAACATGAGGATGCTATATTTAATCCTTTGAATACACTTACAAGCGAATAATTATTAATGTTTCAAACAATTAATGGAAGGATGTGATGTTATAATGGTTATAGTCTCTATTTGTATAAGAAGATAAATTTTATTGGAATGAACACTTGCATAGTTTCACCTAATGGTGATCTCAATAATATATACTTAATTGGGATAATATAATAGTAATGATTATCCCAATCCTATTCATTATGTCTCACATTGAAACGTTAATGATATATATATATATATATATATATATATATATATATATATAAACACAAATAAACATTACTTGAATTTAATTAATAAGTTAAAGAGGCCCTACCCTATACTGTTATTGGATTAAAATAATATTAATTAGAACCGTTCCAAAGATAATTAAATCCATTATTTTTCATTAACGATGACTTTTGATGTTAAATGCTTATATCGTAATCAAATATTAGATCATTATGTTTGGGAGTCGTTATACATGCACCATGAGCAATTTCAATCCTTGTTTTCTTAAGTGACGATTAGCATCATTTAGGCATCTAATTATTATAGAGGGCAAGAGCTAGTGGTCTACTTTTTGGGGATGCTGCCTGCCAGGTAATAAGGAGATTTGACATAAAGGGCCCGAATGTGAAGTGAGTAGTCAC
Organism: Thuja plicata; assembly: GCA_018584345.1. Classification (NCBI taxonomy): domain Eukaryota; kingdom Viridiplantae; phylum Streptophyta; class Pinopsida; order Cupressales; family Cupressaceae; genus Thuja; species Thuja plicata. The sequence continues at coordinate 3,446,499 of MU228138.1, forward strand.
ATCGCCATTGGTATCGGCACCCTAGCATGGTCTTGAATATGGGTTTAATGGGTCTAAAGGCAGGGAGGCGGGGAGAGGGGGGTGGAAGTGTTGGCCTTTGACATGTTTGGTCCACCTCGTTTACTCTTAAGACTAGAAGTAATGCCCATGGTGAGTAGTAGTTCATCCGACCAGATTTCACTTTAGTTTATCTACGATCACTAAGACAATTTTTAGAAGAGCATCTCCCCTAAGGACCCATCCATGATGTACGAAGCACCCGATTTGTGTCTATAAATGAATGATAACACAAAAGAGGAGTCATCACTGGCATATATTGGAAGGTGGAGCATTATTTTACTGCGAGCTTTTATGAAGTTTGGGGACTTGGGCGCTATCGAGTGGGTAGAGCTAGATTAAGTCATAGAAGTGCCTGGAGATACTCTGCAGCCAGGCCTTCAAATATTTGGCATTTGTGAGGCTCTTCGTGATGTCTACTATGATGTTTGAACTTGATTTTAGATGGTATCAGCAGCAAAAATCAGGACAAAAGTCACCTTTAGTTGCTCGCCTTTTCTTAAGGTATGGATCTTAAACTGGGTACATAGTCGATTACTTTTCCTACCAATTTGAGTGTAGAGTTTTCTTTTCTCTTTCTCTCTATCTAATGTGATTAGTTTGATATACAATCACTTCCGTACTTCCTTTCTCTTTGATTATACATTGCCCTAGAATAAACCGCTTGCAATGATTCTAGTAAAATTTCGAAGAGTTTCTTCTGCTCATGACTTTTATTATATTTGTTGCAGTCGATCCTTGTGTTGTGATTTCCATATTCATCTTGGGATATAGGGGGTATGTTGATTTATGTTTGGTATTTGATTTAGTGGTCTATATAATTTTTCTTCACTTATGTCTAGTATTCGTTGCCAGACACGTGTGTATATTTTTGGACTGAGGCAGTTGGGTCTATTCTCACCGTGTCTAGCCTATGATTTATGCTTTTATGAGACTTCCGCCAACTAAACTATAAACTTGGTGTTGACTCATGACAATGATATTATGTAGTAATAAATATAATAATGATTAAATAAATTCATATTAGGTTCTAATCTTACTTTAATGAAATATCTTTATAAAGGGAAAATAATCATTTGTCGGACTCTCGTGCAAGGAATTTTATGGAGAATGGTTCGTGACCAAAATAAAATAAATGAATGGATGACAGTGTGATTTACATAGCTTATCAAATTGGGTTAAAGTACAAACAATTATTGGAACAAAGAATAGGTTGAATTCATAATTTCATTACAAAATGTTAGGGCCAAGCATATGTTTTGCTTAGAAGTAATGATTGAAATATTTTAGCTTGTTATGAAATCAATTAGAGTTAATTTGATGACAAATAATGATCGACCTTTATATATTATAAGAGTTTAGCACATAATAATATCTCGAATGAAACATTAGAACCCAAAATTTCTAAGGAGAAACTTATTCATAATTAGAATCATTTTGAAGACATTAATCTAATGCTTCTTATTTATTTAATCTTATTAACTCAAGTTAAGTAAGAAGGTGTTATAAAATAGATCATTCTAACTTTCTTCTCAAGATAAATTCATTCTCTAAATGGTACTATTATATCCTTCTATATTAGTCTTGGGTTTTAATGTTTCATGGAAACTTAGGCCTGAGATTTGGTTAAAGTTTTGTTACATTAAGGTTCAAAGAAAAGCCTTGTCTCTCAGGTGTTAAATACATTATTTTATTCTAGATTTGCAATTTTCACAATCAAAATACTAATTAAAATAAAGGTAAGATATTATGCCATGTAAATCTCAGATGAATTATAGTAGTATACTAAAATAGCATATATTTCAAACACATGTTTATCTTTTTTGTTGGATAGGGAGTATATAATTAATGTAAAGTATTTCTCCTCTATTATGAATTTATAAAAGATTTAATTAGTTACAAATGAGACATCAAGGATTTTGGAATAAAACATTTTGACAATGAGAGCACGCATTTGGTTTGAAAATTTCTTATCATTTTAATGAAATAATATTTGAATTATGGTCCTAATGCGATCTAAAAGAAAGTCAATCTCTAGATCTATCTTGTTGTCAAATATAATGTACAATGTAGATTCTATTTTTAATTTGTCTCAAGATATGATTATAAATCCTCTCAAATCTATACCTTATTAATTTGGCATCCAAATGAAAATATATTATCATTTATTCATATTCCACAATTGATTTCTAAAGTGATTTGTACCCCATTTGGGCATGCCCGGTAGTAATTGGATTAAGTTATGTAAACCTGAACTATGAAGTCTCTATGAGTACATAGGAAAGGCCATCTACGATGAGCCCCCGAGGCATTAGGTATGGCCCTTAGGTCTTGTACTTTTGAGTTCTTCCTTGATCTTGTCACCCCTTTACCAATATTTTGCATAGTTTGTATCTCTTTACGATACTATTTTCAAATAACTTATGATTGATTTTTCTATGATATTGATGTAGCTAATCTTACGATCATGTATGTTGTCACCAATGCATTTTAAATCATCCAGCTAGCTATGTAGCAATATATACAGATGCAGGAAATAGATGAGGCAAGGAGAATATTATATACAGGCAAGGAAGAGAAAACCCAGGTATGCAACATTTCCATATGATTTTCATTTGAATACTAGGAAATGCTAATGTTTAAATTTGTTGCATTGCCTTCTTGTATTTAGTTTAATATTATATTTAGTAGAATCATGAATGGTGGATTTAGTAAAATGGTATGTTATATTATTACTAGAACTGTTAAAATATGGATTGAAACTTTGTTTTAAAAGCATTTAACATGAATGTGGTTCATATCTCCTATCCCTTTTAAATATGCATATAATTCTTCTATGATCACTTTAGTAGCAATAGTTCACTTGTCAAATCATAACCTTCATGTTTTAAAGGAGACCTTAGTACATTGAAATTTAGTTTGCCCCATTATGGTTCACCTCAATATTCAAGATGCGGTTAGGTCAAGAACCTAACTAGAGTACTTAAACAACTGGAACCCTAGTTATTGAAAATAAGAGGGTTGAAGGATGTTTATGTGCAATCATGATTCCCCCTCAACCCCAAACCTAGTTCTTTCCTCTAGTGTATTCTATCACTCCATCCTGGTACACTTTAAACCTAGCTTAGGAAATTTGATTTAATTTCCAGGCTACTTTCACCAAAACATTATTGTCCTTTTAAAAAAAAAGAGTTATTGCATTTTTTTTTGGATGTAAACTTTTTTGGGCATGAAAATTAGTTTATCTCTGCTTATTCATGTTTTCATTGACTCTTTTCCCAAAGGATTGGCACTGGTCTAGGGTTTGGTTTGCAGTTTGTTCTTTATCCAATATCAAAAAAAAATTAATAAATCATAATTCTGTTAGATTAGAACAAATGAGCTGAATTCATTAAGGATTTGTATCAGTAGGATATTGTCCATTTTATTGATTCCTTAGAGAGTGAATCACTAGGTTAGTCCACCTTAAAAGGAAGGATGAAAATCGTTGTATCACTCATTTTTGCTATATTTACAATCATAATTTGTCTAGTTAAGCTTTGCATTTGGTTGTGCTTGATCATTTGCAAGGTGTTTCATAAGTTGGTTTAACAAAGATACATAGCAAATCAGTGTCCACTTTTATATATACTGTGTAATCAGTAATCATTAAGAGGTAAAACCTACCTGAGTATATGTGGAGCTCAAAAATGAAGAAGGATCTTATCCAATCCTTAGCAATTAGGCTTTTCTTGTATCTGAATCAGTATTAGGATGCATAGTGTTCAAGTAGTCATTTCAAGCATTGTGATTCATACAAGAAAAATCCCTAACAAATTGGTGACTCTACTGGGGAATGATATAATTAGTTATATTTAAAGTTGTCCTAGAATCTATGGTGTATTAATTCAAATCTTCCAAACCAGTTTCAGTTGAGTTTGCCCATCTGAGTCACCCTAACAAATTGGCGACTCTACTGGGGAATAAGTGATTAAAGATCATATTTACAAGGTATCCCAGAATCTAGTTGCAGACAAATATTCATAAGTACCAGAGATAGAGTTTTGCCCATTCGAGTCGCCTAACAAATTGGCAACTCTGCTGGGGATTTAAGAGTTTATTTCCTTGGTTTCTCTGGTTTAATATTTTTTTAAAAAAATCTTTCCAAACTAGTTGCAGTTGAGTTGTCTATAAGGTCATATGTTAAAGAAAACATATATTCCTTGTGTTTTATAAAAGGAGTCAAGTCTGTCTGTTGTGGCTGCAAAGTATCTGAAAGTTATTAGTTTCTCCAAGATAGTATCAAAAGAATATCACTACTGGTGAGTAGCGACTCTGAGTTCTCTGATTTGTGCCAGTGTACATGTTAAAGAAAGAGTAGACAAAAGAAGGTGGACTTGCAGCAACAATGACAATAGATTTTTGGGCTCCTGTGGTTATGGGCATAGCCAAGTGAGGAATCATTAAAGGGATTTATATGTGGTATGTGTGAGTGAGCTGAATTGAAAAAGCTAGAGATAAAAAGGAATCTCAGTCAGTTGTAAATCTTTCTCTGCAACAAGGTGGCAGCTCTACAAGTTGGAAGGATGATTTGGAGGTGTTTTCAAATCACATATTTGTAGCAGCTCAAGTACATCCAAGTATTTCACAAAGTTTTGATAGTTTTCCTTATCAAGTGATTGTAGCACTATAGGAAAAAGGATAAAGGTGTGAAAAATGAGGTTTATATATTTCAATTTTTACTTGCATTTTTGCAAAATTTGAAGGAGATATGTATTTGGAAAAATTAGTAGTTTGTAATCTTTTTGACTGCTCAGATGTCACAATCTAGTGATTGGAGGGGTATTAATTTATATGGGGCAATCATTTTTTTGGGTGTCCCTAGATACCCAAACCATATTACATCAAGGGTTAGGGAGTGTTTGCCAAATTTTACTGGTTTTGGTGAACAGTCGACTGAAGATCATTTAGAAAATTTTGCTGACTTGGTAGACATTCATAACATTTCACATGAGGATATATTGATGAAACTTTTTACAATATCTTTGGTTGATGTCGCAAGAGATTGGATTAGGGATCTACCTCATGGCTCAATAGAATCCATGAAACCATTAGAGGCTTGTTTTATTGAAATATTTAGTGATTTTGAGCAGCTTAGTGATGTAGAGCAATGTAATGAAGTTGAGCACAGTGAAGTACATGACATATCTAAATTAAATGATCCTATATCAGAGTATGAGCTTGTCAAAGCAGAGACAGATATGTTGAGGCAAAGGCTTCAAGAAAAGGTGGTGCTACTTTTACAAGGACACATGAATAGAGAATAAATTGAATCACCAAATGATTTCTACATAAGATTTACTGATAAGCTAAAAGGCTATGGTATCATTTTTTGTCCTCAGGAGTTTGTATGGGTTGAGTTATTTTTCCAAATTTGTTTCCCTCATACATGTAAGTTATCAATTGCTCAGAGGGTAGAATAGTTTCAGCAAACTATAGAATGGATAAAGGAATTAGAAGATGCTTCTTCTAAATACATATCATATGTTGAGAATAATGATATTGAATCTGAAAATTCTGAGATTATTGAAGATGTTGATGATAAATCTAATTGTGAAGAATATAATGAATCTGATTTTAAAGATGAATATATGATTAGTAATGATGAGGAGTCTACTTGCAGTAAGGGTATTACTGATTATGATATTGATATAAAGCTTTATGAGAAGCAAGATAATGAGAAAGATATATGTAACCACCAAGAAGACAACTATGATGCAAACATGAGTGTTTGTAGTGAGGACTTTACACAAGATGATATGGTTTCAGTAGTTTCACTAGAAGATTCCAATAAAGAAGAAGATTGCAGCATCATGCAAGAAGATAGTAAGGAGATAAATGAAGAAGATGTCTATTGTTCCCTTCATAGTGAACAAATTGTAGAGATTTTATCTTTTAAACATCTCAGATATTCAGGAAATGGAAGCTTTGAACTTTCATCTCCAATACATACTAATTTTGACAAGGAAAGTGAATCGGTGCATTCTGATTTGGACATATGTGATATTGTTTCTTCTTGCACTCCTTTTTCATTAGGCTACAACATATGTCAGTTTGATTTATCAGATGATGAGGTTTTCAGTATGGTTTCAGATTTAGCAAATGTGGAAATTCCAAGTATTGAGTTGAATACTGATTTAGAGAATAGTGTGGATTTTTTATCTTGTCCGGATTCTAAGTTTGCCTTTGAACCATTAAAAAGTGGTCAATTAGTGGCTCAATTTTCATTGGCCAATATTCAATGTACTGGTATTTTCCCTCCCACCCATCACTTTTATTTGAGTTTTTTTGATGATGATAAGCTGCAGGGTGCTCCTATTTTTGATGAAGAGGTTATTGCTCCATGTCCTAAGTTTGATCATATCCAAGGTGATGAGTCTTCTTTGATTTTGCATGATATGAAAGTGATGGATGTGAATGAACTTAATGATGCTTGCCCAAGCAATATGACAGAGGTTGAGTATCCCTCCTTTCAGTTGGATGGTGAGTTTTTAAGTTGTGGTTTATAGATGAAAGATGATAAATGTTACAAATATCAAAGTATGTTCTTGTCTAATGAATGTGACATGTATATGCCACAAATTTTTTATGATGACAATCTGCCTAATTTTTATGGAAGCTCATATGAAGAATTTTTAGATTTGTTGTCATATGATGAGTTTATACAAGATGATAGTGGATTGGATCAGACAGATAGGAGTGGCACTGTTATCATATTTTTGAAACATGGGGCAGAGAGCTTTGTGTTTGACAGAGGTAAGAGTTGATTTTAGTTGTGGGGCTTTGGGCCTTTTGTAGATAATGAACATATTGTATAGTTTATTTCCCTTTAAGTTGTGTGTTTTCTTTTAGTAAGAGGTTTCCCCATTTTTTGAGAAGAGGGAAAAGTTTTGAGAGCTAAAAGTTTTGAAAAGAGGAAAGTGAAAAGAGATAAAATCTGATTTTGAGTTTTGGGGTTGTCTGCTTCTCCAGAGATCTATGGTTCTCAGTATAAACTTGCATTTAACCATCCACAGTCAGAGCCACTTTTGGTACTCTCAAATTCAGCACAAATTTGGAGTGACCATTTTGTGATTTTCTTTAAGGCAAAATGAGTACCCAGAAACAAGTTTTGAGAAGGCTAAGTTGGAGTACTTGTAAATGATACCCTGATAATTTTCATCATGTACCACTTGGGAAGAGGGTTCAGTACCTTTCATTTGACATATGCAATAGGTTCCAACTTCTGAATTTCAATTCTGGCATGTTTAGGGAGATGTCATTTTGAGGTGGTTACATAAGTTTGCATTTTTTGCAAGTGTCATTTTGTTGTCCCAGACCTAGTTTTATTTTGAATATCTTGCACCCTTTTAGGTTTCATAAGTCACTTCTTTGGGAATGTGTTACATGAATATCAGAGAGTCCTTGTTTCAGAGCCCAAGCCATTTCAAGTCAATCTTATTGGTTCTTAGTTCCTCCAAAGTTGGTCTTGCAGAACTGTCTTGTTTCTCTGTTATGCCCAGATTTCCAAATAGCCTACTTTGAGGTCTTGTATCTTGTTCCCGGTTGAATGCCCTACATAATTGAATGTTCACCCATGTTGAAAACATAAGAGTGTAAATATTTGAAGAGTTTTAGATTCTTTCCAATCCATTTGTTCACTTTTCCAGGGCCTTTCCATTTCCAATTTATTAAAGTTTTACTGAATGTACAGAATTCAAAATTAAACGACCTACTTTATGTTTTCCCTATTTGCACCCGGTTCAAGATCAGGAATAATTGAAAGTTTTTCTACATTGTAGACCTGGAAATGAACTTGTCTAAAGATTTTCAGACTTTGATCAATCCAGTTGATCACTTTTCTATGTTGATTCCAAATCAGTTTTCTGCATATTCACCGAGTTTAAAACTAGAAAAGTGTTAAGGTGCTAACTTTCCAGATTTGTATCAGTTGAAAAGTTTGCTTTCATAGAAATATAATTGAGGTTTTTCATTCTAAATATGACATTGAATTCATGTTCAGAGGTTGAGTTTCTGAAGGTTCATTTTGATGACTTTATGAATTCAGTATTAAAGGTAGTTTATACAGTTTGTAGTGCAGAACAGAGTCAAGTTTACAGAATAATCATTTCGCAAGAGTGATAAATTTTGGTCTGAATGTTGTTTTCAAGAGTTTATTTTGGGACCTTTTTCTTTGTATGTGATTTTATTACCTGGATCGGTGGTTGAGTCCCACGATGTGTTCTATTAACTTTGCATAGGTGATTCTAAAGGTGGTTTGCATACATTTCTACAAGTGCATTTGCAGCTTTATGAAGAGGATCAACTGGGAAATTTAAAATGTTTTTCTTTTTGAGGGCATCAAGGAAGTATGTTTCGCAAGGTGATTGTTGACATATTAGTCTATGAGTTCATCAAATCCTAAGGATGAATATTTTTAAGTGGATCTTTCCTAGGCCAAAGAGATTTAAATTAGAATTACTCATACTTCGTTTTTCCATACTAAAGTTTTTATCCCTAGAAGTGGAATGCCGGGATTTAAAGATAATGATTTCATGAGAGATAAGTATTAAGCATCCAAAGTATTATGTTTGATATTAAGGGAATTAGAATAGGAGCACACCATAGGGCTTGCGAAGTTTCCTTCCTCCATATACATTACAGTTGCAAATCAACTCACTCGAAGAGGTCTTTTCAAAGAGTAATTCACCCACATAAGTCTATGCATTCAAATATCAACTGGCTTTGGGAAAGACTTAAACATTTCATGCAAATGAGAAAACCCAAATTCATATACCATATTGAAGAAGAGTTTTTTTTTTAAAAAGTTTTAAAACTATTTCAAACTTTCAAAACAAAACACCAATGCAAAGAGGTATAGCTGCCAGCGTATGGAGGTTTTTAGAGGGAAAAATATGAAAACTCACCAATTAGTATGCAGATATCAATCAATAGAGAGATGCGTAATAGCCAGTGGAAGTGAACAAAAATAAAACCAAAGAGGGGCTGGTGAAAATATGGTCTGCACAATCTATTAGGCAGAAAACAATGATTAAAAGACATCGAGCAAAATACAATTTGGTAGGGATAGCTGAAGTAAACCCGCGCAACTTTTGAAAATGAGTTTTAAAACCAAATTTAAAACAAAACATTGTTAAGGGGGCTGCACATTTTGTTAGAAGGAGATTGAAACACTTAAAATAAAAAATACAACTTCAAAATGCAATAAATATTGGCTACAAAAACATTGAAGAAGGAGTTGGACTCCAGCGCAGAGATTGACCATGGAGTGCAATTTGTAAGTGTAAGCCAATGGAGTATCTATGCAGCAATTTGGGAGGAGGATTTTGAACAAACAACCAATGCATGGTGAAAGATTAGGTTGAAAGAATTTTGTAAATACATTGAATGGATGGAAAACATGCGCAGCCTGTCAGAAGAGGATGGATTTGAAAATAAACCAAATGGTAAAGAACCCTGCGTAGAGCATAAAAGAGAAGCATTTAATCATTGAACAGAGAATTTGAATGCCATATACCTTGCACAAAGATTGGGTAGATTGGAGAAAGAAGGCTAGCATAGACCATAAGGGGAATATGTAAAACCATTCATATCAAATGCAATGCATTGACAAATACAAAGCAAACTCACACCAAAAACAATGGTGGAGGAGGAAAATGGAAGTTTTATAAATTTTAAATAAAAGCATTCCATCTTTCCTGTGCAAACCATGGAGGGGGTAATAAAAAAATTTAAAATACTAATGCAAACCATGAAAGCCTGTGCTAATGTGCATGGGTAAAGAAAAAATGTTTTAAACAGCAAACATTTCAGTAAAAACATTTTGATAAATACAGAATCTTGCGTAGACAAGAAGGAAAGGAGGAGAGTTTTTGAACATTAAAAGTTTGCAAAAAGGGAAACCATGGAAGGTGGTACCCAGACCTCTGGAAGACATTGATGGTCTTCATTAGCAAGAAAATGTTTCCATTAATGAGTAGTTCTGCTGAAAGTCTCAGAAATTTTAAAAAAATAACAGAGAGGCATATATCCCACATTGTTTATGGGCGGGCATTTTTAGTATTTATATACTAAAAAGCTTAGTATATGAAATACGTAAAGAGCCCAGAGGCTCTTGGTGGGCCCCTTGGCACTGGAGGGTATAATGCATGGTGGGCCCCTTATTTTGAACCTATTTTTGAAAATGCTTTAAACCTATATGGAAATTTAATCCCACATTCTTCCTGCAAGGGCATTTCGAAATGCATATAAGGAAAAACACAAACATATCAAATGTGAAACTGAAGAGGAAGCTATCCACACGCGTGCCCAGGTTGGTGCCTTGATTTCCATGCCTGACCAGATGGCGACCAAATTTTGGACAAAAATGGTGATGTGTGGCAAAGGTGACATGTGGCGGCTAGTCGCAAATTTGGGAGATCAAGAGCAGTTAGCCACCAAGATCAGAAGACTTGGAGACTAACTGCTAGTGGTTAGTCATGAGGTCATGAGAAGTTAGTAGTTAAGTCAAAAAGATTCAGAGACTTGGAGATTGAGGTTAGTCGCCAGACATTTAATGTTAAGTCAAATTCATTGCGAGACAAGGAGACTAAAGCTAGTCTCCAAGTCTCCAAACCAAACCGTGGTTAGTGCAGATTTTAGGAGACTTGGAGACATGAAGAAAAAGGTGATTGCGGTTAAAAGGTGAGTTAAAGACTAGTTAAGAACATCAAATTAGAGTGTGACACATGTCCACAACTGGTGAAATCTGGGCATATTAAAGCATAAAATGGAGAATTTCAAAGAGACAATGCATAAGATTTAAAGGTTAAAAGGATTTAAAATATAGTCTTTTGCATAGTATGTGAAATATTTTATTTCAAAATATTGACAGAGCTTTCTCGAAGGGTTTTTCAGAGAATAAAATCAGATTTTCTAAGGCAAATGATGTCAGATTTTAGTCAGACTTGGAAGATATTTCTCAAAATGGATCAGATCGTGAGATCAAATTTGTTGATGGATTAATTGAAAGAGATCAAAGTCATATTTAAAAAAAAAAAGTAAAGTCAGATTTCTTAGTGATCAATGAAAATCAGATTTGAAGAATATTTCCTCAAGGAATGAAGATCAGTATTTTAAAGTTAGGAACTATGCAGAGAATAAGAATCAGATTTTAAAAGGGATAGTTGGAGTTAGACACTAATGTGATTAATCAGATTTTGAGATATTTTTGGAGAGATTAAATGATCAATCAGATTTGTAAAAGCATTCACGGATAAAAGGCATGTTATCAGATTTTAAAATAATTGAAGGAGAAGATTAGATCTAGTCAGTTTTAAAAGGGGGGCAAGCAAAAATCAGATTTTGGAGGCAGTTGAAAACAAGTTTTGAAGCCACCGATAGAGTTTAGATTTTTACTGAGAAAAGACAAACAAGTGCATATCAGATTTGTATAGAGACAGGTGTTAACTAAGCATGAGTTCTAGGGTTTCTTCTCTCCTATATCTCTCTTTCTTTTCTCATTGTCCAAGGTTCCTGTTCCCTATTCTTGGGAAGGTTCCTATTGGGTTGATGGATTTTTATTGTAATTTATACTTCTATTCCTTTGTATATTGATGAAGGCTTAGGGTCTAGATGTGTAGAAGCAGAATACAGTAGTGGAATACAGTGTAGTTTTTCCTCTTTCATATTATCTTGTCTCTTTATATTCTATTTGTGCTCTAGTGTGTTTCACTTGTAAGGCATTTGAAATACACTTGCTACAAGGTAGTGTGTCTAATTGTTTATGAGTTCCTTTCAAGGAGAGGACTAAGTTTCATAGATAACTTCAGAGAGAAAAATATTATTGTAAGGTTTTGATGCAGTGATATGGATATGAGAGGATAGTTTGTAAGGCATTCTATCTCAACTGCATATAGTTTGTAAGGCACTGTACAGTATCTTCATTAGTTTATCTCTACTGATTCATGTTTTCATTTACTCTTTTCCCAAAGGATTGGCACTGGTCTAGGGTTTGGTTTGCAATTTTTTCTTCATCCAATATCAAAAAAAAATTAATAAATAATAATTCTATTAGATTAGAACAAATGAGCTAAATTCATTAAGGATTTGTATCAGCGGGATACTATCCATTTTATTAATTTTCTTAGAGAGTGAATCACTAGGTTAGTCCACCTTAAAAGGAAGGATGAAAATCCTTGTATCACTGGTTTTTTCTATATTTACAATCATAGTTTGTCTGGTTAAGCTTTGCATTTGGTTGTGCTTGATCATTTGCAAGGTGTTTCATAAGTTGGTTTAAAAAAGATACATAGCAAATCAATGTCCACTTTATATATACTGTGTAATCAATAATCATTAAGAGGTAAAACCTGCCTGAGTATATGTGGAGCTCAAAAACGAAGAAGGATCTTATCCAATCCTTAGCAATTAGGCTTTTCTTGTATCTGAATCAGTATTAGGAGGCATAGTGTTCAAGTAGTCATTTCAAGCACCATGATTCATACAAGAAAAATCCCTAACACACAGTTTGGAATCAGGAATAGTAAGAACTTTGTTATCCAATAGTGTCTTTAAGACAGTCTCAACAGGCTCTCCCAAAGGAGTGAATGTTCTATGAGGTTTGGAAGTCCATGATCATCCCTTGTCATTATTATTGTTTGTTTTGGGTATGGAAGTTGTTACCTTGGTATCATTGCTTGCTTGCATACTGTTGGTTAGATTGAATACTTTAGGTTTAGAGCCAACATTGGATGCATCTACTACGCCATCATTGACAACATTCTTGTTTTTCTTCCACCATTTAGGCTTGGAGTTGGAGTTGTTGGTCTTGTTTTCATTTTGAAGAGTGATCTCTCCCCTTTTGACCATGACTTCCTTAATACGGGGGGCATTTTTAATCATTCTGTCAAAGCTTGGAGAGTCTTGCATTTGTAAAGCGTAGTTCAATTCAAGCACTAGATTATTAATGAAGATCTCCATCTTCTCTATTTTAGGAATGGCCCTTGAATATCATGTAAAGATCTTCCTCCACCTTTGTAGGAAGTGTGTAAATGATTCACCAGTTCTCTATTTGGTATTACATAGGTCCATCATAGTCACATCATGTTGGATGTTGTAGGAGTAATTTTGGATGAATCGTTGAATTAACTCCTTGAATTTTTTGACCTTCAGATTCAGTTTTGAGAACCACTCCATGGCATTACCTCCTAGAATTCCTAGAAATAGTCACATGAGGTATGTAGGTTCATGCATGTATTCTATGCTTAGAGCATAGAATTCCCTTACATGATCGTGTGGGTCAGTTTCTCCTGTGTACTTGTCATATTTTGGTCTTGCCATGTTGGGAGGAAATAGAACCAAAGTAATACTCTTATCAAAAGGGAATGGACAAATGGAGTCCAAAGAGTATGGTGATTTTGGTTTCTCTTTTTCCTGTTTGAGGTTTGTGAGTTCTGTTTGCATCAAAGTTAGTTGTTTGGCAAGGATAGATATAGGAGTTGGTATTTCCTTTCCTTTGAGTTGTTCCACATCGTAATCCTTAGGTAATTTGACACCTGTGGACGCTAGATGGAGGAAGTATTTCTCTTTATCATCATCAATTATCCTTTCCAATATCTTGTAGAACCTCTTACTCTATTTGAGTTTTTCATACTCATCTTCAGGGATCTCCCCTTCACTATCCAATCCAAATGGGCCATGTTCAAATTTGGGTCCTTCCTCCTCATCCATATCTTTGGGCTTTTGGTGTTTTCCATCATTATATTCCTCAAAAGCCTCACTCTATTTGTGAGTGTCACTATCCATTTGCGGGGAGTCTAGATCGAGTAGGGAACTATGAGAATTTTATCCTTGAAAGTGTTTTGATTTAGGAGGTACTTCCAATCCTTTAGACGTGTACTTGTTGTGTCTTGTGTTAACCATGTGGTTATGTCTCAACTTTCGTCAATGTTTCCCAATAGTGTCAGGTAGAGTCTCAAATCATTCAAGTGAGTGTGTCTAGGTTGAAGTAACTATTTGTTGTTGGTGGAAGTAAATGATTCCAGTGTTAGAGGGTTAGAATACCCTGATATCGAGCTGGGAACCAAGTTGTAAAAATCGGGTAGACCACATGTATTGAGATAGATTGTAAGAGTCTGATGGGACATGCAAGGTAGATGTCTGAAATTTTTTTTGATATAGCCATAGTGAGACCAAAAGAAGCAATAAGGACATACTAAAGAGTCAAAAGGGGATCCGAAATAAACTATCTTCCTCTGAGAGGCAATGATGCAATTTCCCACTGTTCAAATGTTGTCAGCTTTGTTTTGAAAGTGCGTGAAGCTTGTTTGATCAAAGATTTTGTTTTGAGGCTTTTTAGTGATTGAAAAACACATGTAGACCAAGGTTTGAATTTTGATGCTTGTTTGAAGAGTTTTCTTTTTAGTGATCTTGATAACACATCAAACAGATTTGCATTGTTAGGAGGGTGAAACAAACACTCATTTAATTTCTATTTTCTAGGTGGATAATGAAAATCTTTTCTCGTTGACTCAGGTACACACTCAAATGCTAATCAGAATACAGCCATCACCAAGCATGCAATGGCTCTAGTCATGATGTTGTATTTGCTGAATCCAAACGCAAGTGAGGGCACAATATGACGAGTCTCTTGGAAAAATTACTTTTTGCCTTGCACAAATATTATCACCCTTTCGGGGATGAATCAAGAATTCTTTCAGTTCAAGTTGTTGTAGATTATTGGGAAATTTGTTTGAAACCGTCCCCCATAGAATTGCACAAGGTAAAATTTAGGTGTATAGCCCTATGAGTACCTAAACATATGTAGTCTCACAAGCAAGATTCAAGTAGCTTCGCTCTACATATACCCAAGCATGTTCAAGCAAAAATGTCAAAATTCCATGAACAAAACCGGCTTCGTCTTTCGAGGCTTTAGCCTACGAGGAAGCAACTATTTATATTGAGTTGGAATGGTTGGCGTAAAACTTGTCCTCACTTGGGTCATTCCTAGGAGATTTTTTCCTCAACCGGCAGGCCCTCTACTATTTAAAATAAACGTACAAAGGATTGGCGAGATTAGGATGTCTAGATTTTTTATTCTTCGAAAGAAGAAGAGCATACTCTCCTAATCCATGTTGTTTTCTCCCAAAACATGCAAATCAATGTTCATTCCTTCAAGCTATGTTGAGCTTGATTTAGATTGTTCCTATTTAAAAAAAAATAGGATACTTGAAGGTAAATTTTTCCTTGTTCAATTGACCACAGTTTTTAGTGCTTTGCTTGTCCAATTTCTGTGTCCCAAAAATGAATTATACAGTTGAACTTGTTCTTTGATCCACAAGATTTAGTGCTTTGATTATTCAATTTCTGATTCCAAAAGAAATTATATGATGTAGTTGTTCATTGAACCATAAGATTTAGTGATTTGTGTTGTTGATTTAGTGAGCCCAAAATTAGATGATGAGGTTTGCTTTGTTCAATTACTCCAAATTCTTCTCAAATCATAAATTGACTTGTGAGTTTCTAATTTTCCTTTAAAAAGGAAAAGAGAATACTCCTCTCGTCAATTTAGTATAAGATTGGAAAATGTCATTTAGTTTTGAAAGCGTGGGAAAAGAATATAAGTCAATATAATGGATTAGCAACCTATAAAACCACAAATTAGTATCTTCTTTTCTCTCTTTTAGCTCTGATAGCAATCTGCAAACACAAGTTAGGCTAAAATTAGGATCACAATCATGGAAACAACCAAGTTAGCAAGTTAGAAATCAAATTTGCAAATGTTAGAACCCTGTATTTCTGCCCCCTAGATGACAGACGATATTTCAGAAACCCAAAATGATAAACCCTGAAAATGATAAAAGATTGACCCCAAATGATAAAAATTACCAAGGACGATATTACTTTTATGCGAAATGATATCTCATACAAAAAATGCAAAAATGATTACCAGAAAT
The DNA here is from genome assembly GCA_018584345.1 of Thuja plicata. Lineage (NCBI taxonomy): Eukaryota > Viridiplantae > Streptophyta > Pinopsida > Cupressales > Cupressaceae > Thuja > Thuja plicata. The sequence continues at coordinate 3,462,530 of MU228138.1, forward strand.
GATTTTAAGGCCAAATTTTACCTTCCAGAAGTGCAACAACAGACGATATTAAAACTCCCAGAAATGATAAGTTGCTCCCAAAAATGATAAAAGATTTACCGGAAATGATAAGTTGCTCTCGGAAATGATAAAAGAATGACCGGAGACGATAAGTTTCTCTTGAAAATGATAATCTGCCTGCGAATTTTGAAAATGTTAAGGGTGGAGAGCAAAATTTGGTGAAATTTTGAGCAATCTTGCCCCGCAGTGGGTGCCAGAGATGTGTGTGTGATTTTTGTACCTGTTAAGAGACACAACACTTCAATAAATCATTGCATTAGTGAAAGCAATGGGTTAGAAAACATAACATTGACCAAAATTGATCTATTGCTTCCTATCTAGGAGGAGTATGAAAAATGACATAATAGCCCTCAGATTATGCATATTCCAGTGAGAAATACAACCTAAGAATGGAAGATTCAAATGAAAAGGAATCTAAATGATTCAAAAACATGCATGCTAGCTCTATAAATGGAGATTACAACAATATAGCTAAGATTTAAGCTAGAAAGCACTATGAAAGTCCTAAACATGAGCAATATGAAATTGCTTCTTCAATTCTCCAAAATATGGGCAGCATAAGGATGCTATCAACTCTTCAAAATTAGGAGCATTATAAAAATACAATAAAAGACTTTCAATTTCAGGGCCATTTGAGCTCAAAATCCATCCTATTTATAGGAGAAATGGAGGAAGGGGAGAAGACTCTAGAAGGGCTGCCATTAATGAGGGTGTAAGACTCATTAA
>MU228138.1:3463365-3475102 GCA_018584345.1 Thuja plicata
GAAGGGGAGAAGACTCTAGAAGGGCTGCCATTAATGAGGGTGTAAGACTCATTAATGAGGTATGGGTGGAAGGAATATGTAAGAGCCATTAATGATTCATTTATGAAAGCATTAATGAGGTATGGGTAAGGGTTTAAGAAGCATGGGTGAGGGTTTAGAGTCAATCCTGACAAGGTGGACTTGAGAAAAGGAATCTTGAGTTTCCTTGACTTTCTCAAGTGGGTGGAGTTGTTAATCATTCCTTAGTGGAATGTGATAGCATTAATGGTAGCTTAGGATTAGGATTAGGGCTTAAGAGATGTGATCAAGAAGATAGAGATGGGAGGAGAGAGAATGAGTGGAGGGGGATTAGCTAATTAGGGTTAATTATCTAATTAAGAAGAATTAGCATGTGTGAAGGGGTTGGGATGAGTTTGAACTCATTATTGGGTAGTTGAGATTGGTTAGGTTAGAGGGAATATTAATAAATGAATTATTGTAATAACATGTTCATTTAATAATAGGAATTTAATTAATCATTTAAGCCTTTGATTTGCTTTGTAATAATTAATTAGGACTGTAGCCAAATTGAATCAATTAGGCTAGTAGATTGATTTTTCAAGTGATGAGGTATAAATAGGATTCCATTTAATTCCCTTTAAATTAATTACCTTAGCCAGGTATGATTTGAATTTATTGAATTGAATTGATTTGATTTGCTAAAGCAATTAATGTAAATTAGTGATTAGATCACTTAGGAGATTAAATCTGATTCGAATGAATTATGCCAAGCAGTAACAGGTTCATTTGGACATAATTGGGGGTATGATCACAGTTAGGGAAATAGGATCTATGGTCAGAGCAGACCAAATCCAAGTGGTTACACTATCTAGACAGGGTTTTAAGTAGCTCTCAGAATATGAGAGTCCAACAACCTAGACCAGTCTAAGAACGGAGGATTTAATCTAGAAATTTAAATGCAAGATTAATCTAAGAATGAAAGACGCAAGATTAATCTAGAAGTGAGATTAATCTAAGAATTATTGAAAGAAGCTAAACTATGCATGATTAATCTAGAAATGACATTAATCTAAGAATGCTTGAATGCACAAGTATGAGTTAGAAATCTAGCAACGATTCGACACTTCAACAATGCATTCTCCTTTTTTGAATAAGAACAAGAGAGTTATTTTATAGGATGAGAGTGCAGTTAAGGATAGCAACTTTCCTTTGAGAGAAATAGTTAACACCTCAAAATCTAGTTCAAATTAGCAAGTTTCCTTTGAGAGAAACAGTGAATTGTTGTCTTTTTGAGTGAATGAAGCAATTAACTGATTTGTTGCACTTTTGAATCTCAGTCAACTCAAAGTTTCCATTTCTGAAATGAAGTGAGGATTTTGAAGAGATTATTTGATTAAATATATGAAATATGACCTCATAAATGCATTTTCTCAATTATTTAAATAATTAAATTCAATTATTGAAATGATGATATTTATTTAATAATCAAATATTATTTAATTATTTTTTATGTATTTTAGCTAAAAGGGTGAATTTAATTTAATTAAAGTGATAGGACTTTGTAATTAAATTAATTCGATTATAGGGTTTGTTTAGCCAATTAGGAATTAAATATAGTATGTGATTAATGCAGATTTAGGATTTTCTACATTTGACACTTAAGTCAAGTAGAGTCATTTGAAACTTAGAATTTCCTATTACAATAGGACTTTGATGATTTAGATGATTGATAAATGCAACAAAATTGGTTGTGGTTGCAAGATGCTAATTTTGGGGTGTTACATTTTGCCCCTCTTTTAATTGATGTGCGAGTAGCGCATTGATTCAAAGAATAGTTTTATAAAAGAATAGTTTGAAATTTATTTCGAGCATTGATGATGGTTTTAGAGCCATCTCCAGAATGGAGATTAAATCTCCAAAGTCTAGGTTAGATTGTCGAGACGCTAGTTAGATCAAGTTTTTGAGGGTCTTTTTTAGGAGAAAGCTTGACTCTCAGGAATCTGGGTTAGATTTACCAAATACCTAATAGCTAGGATTTTGAGAATGATCACCAGAACAAAGCTTGTTCCTCAGGGATCTGAGTTAGATTGCTCAAATACCTAATAGATTTCCACCTTTCAAAAGACAATCCCCAAAATGAGGCTCAATCTTCAGGAGTCAAGATTAGATTGCCCCAATACCTGTCCATTTGAAAGATAGTTAGTAGAGATTTTTAGGACTGTCCCCAGAATGAAGCTTAGTCCCCCAATATCTAGGTTAGATTGTCCAAATACCATCTAGATCAAGTTTCAGAATCATCTCCAGATGGAGGTTAATTTTTAGGAGCCAGGGTTAGATTGCCCCAATTCCTAATAGATGAGATTTTGAGAATCAGCTCCAGAACAGAGCTTGACCCTCAGGGACCTGAGTTAGATTTCTCAGATACCAAATAATGAGATTTCAAGAATCATCTCTAGAACAGAGCTTGATTCTTAGAAGTTTGGGTTAGATCACCCAGACACCTAATAGATGAGATTTTGAGAATCATCTCCAGAATGAAGCTTGATCCTCAGGAATCTAGGTTAGATCACCCAGACACCTAATAGATTGAAATTAGATTAGATTGATTAAGATATATTGAAAGTGATTCAATGATGTAATCATCCTGCCCCCTCAGGAGTGAAATAGAAAGATGACACGCCATAATGGTGATTGAGATCGAGAAACCACAGATAGATGTTGAATCGAAGAGCGAGAAGAATGCGTAATAGATTACAAAAGAATCTAGAAGATGTGAGAGAATGTTGATTGGAGATTATTCTGACAAGAAAGTGATGTCTGGAAGTTGACTGCACAAGCATCCGATCCCGTAAAAATATTAAGTGTGATTTTGAGCTATATAGAAGTGTCATAATTTGACTTCAATCTCAAAAATGGATTCAAAGCGGTCGATTTGGCCACTTTTAAAGAGTGAGAGAAAGGATCAAACACTTGTGCAGTCATGATGAAGCCAGATCGTTGAAGAAGAACCCCTCATCATACAAATCTAGGAGAACATAATGAAATGATCATTGAATCACTGTCGTGATGCAAGTCTAGAATGAAAATGCAAGCCTATGTGAGATGCAATCTCTAGGACATGGTTGTTGGACCCATTGAATAGTTTTCATCATAGAGCATTTTTTGGAATAGCGGGGTCGATACAATCCTTACTAGTGCAATTGCAACCATACGAATATAAATATGACTTTCTTCAGATTAGATATGGGAAACTAATGTAAGGATGGAGATACAAAAGCTGAGATGACCTAAACATTGTTTCTAGTTGATGTTGCAGGGGTACACTAGTATTGTGGCATTCAAAGCCAAGATAACCATGAGTGCAATCATGCGTAAATAGAGAGATAACATTCATGGAGATAGTTCTGACCTCACCTTGGTGTACAAATAAAGAGGATCAAGGAATGTGAGTCTTTTCCACCTTAATGTAGAAGCTCTTATCACATACACCCTATTTATTTGATGTTGTAGGATCATCAGAGCCACACCAACAAGCAGTAGACAAATAAAAAGAAGAACAAAATCAATGAGAACAAGCAGCATACAAAGAGAAATTCAATCATAGCTCAGCATGTTTCAAATTTTTTCAGATCTCTTCATGTATAGGGGCATTGAGAAACACTATTGTGCTTGTGAGTGCCTTGTGTTTGATTGCCATCGACAGATGTTTACATTTACGATATCCAATGTGTGTTGAAAAACACAGTTGTATCCAAAGATAGTGTTAAGAAACATTGTTGATTGTGGTGTTGAGAAACACCTGTTGATTGTGTCAGTAGTGAGTGGCCCTTCAAAATGATAAGATTACTAATGAAAAGATGTGATCAGATTGGGGACCCATGTCCCTAGGTAACAACTAACTTGACTCATGTTGCAAGGACAAAATTGATTTGGTTGCCCCCGGGTTATGATTTTGGATTAATTCAAGTCATGAGGGTTCTTAGAGGACCTAAAGTGTCATGAAAGTGATTGAAAGCTATATATAAGTTGAAGCAAAGGATTGCCAAGATGAAGCGTAGAGTACCCCTCCAACTTTAATGGATTGATGTTGATTTGTAGATATATCTCGTGTGTGAAAATCTAATCATTATGGTGACAGTAGATAGATACAATGAGAACCATTGGTGACTGACATGAGAGAGATTATCAAGTAGAAAGATCTAAGTAATAGCTAGGCATCAGTAGGCAGACATAGTGAGAACCACTAGTGACTGATGTGAGAGAGATTCTAAAAAGTAATAGGACAGTGCCCCCTAGACTAGGAAGGTTGCCCATAGAGTACGACCAGTTTCAATCGATGTTTTTGAGGGTCATCTTCAGAATGAAGCTTGGCTCTCAGGAATCTGGGTTAGATTTCCAAGATACCTAGCAGTGAGATTTTGAGAACCATCTCGAGAAAGAAGCTTGATCCTAAAGGATCTGAGTTAGATTACTCAAATACCTAATAGATTATCACCTTTCAAAAGACTATCCCCAAAATGAGGCTCAATCTTCAGGAGTTAGGGTTAGATTGTCCCGATACCTGTTCATTGAAAGATAGTAAATAGGGATTTTTTTTTGGTTGATGTATCAAAGTGCCTATTGCTAGTTTTTCACCAAGATGACCATTTTTTCAGGACTTTTTATGATTTTTTAGAGATTAATTGATCTCATCACTAAGGCAAAAGTAGGCAGACGCAGTGAGAACCACTAGTGACTGACGCGAGAGAGATTCTCAAGTAGAGACATCACATTAATAGCTAGACATCAGCAAGAAGATGCAGTGAGAACCACTAGTGACTGATGTGAGAGATATTCTCAAGTAGAGAAATCACAGTAATAGCTAGGCATCAGCAGGCCGATGCAGTGAGAACCACTGGTGACTGATACAAGAGAGATTCCAAAAATTAGTAGGATAGTGCCCCCTAGACCAGGAAGGTTTCCCCTAGAGTACAACCAATTTCAATCCATGTAAGTTGGTGTCTTGATGGTAACTAAGAGCATGTTGACTCCCAGTAATCTGGGTTAGATTTCCCATATATCAGTTAAAATAGATTTCGAGGGTCACCTCCTGAATGAAGCTTGACTCTCAAGAATCTAAGTTAGATTGCCCCGATACCTAATAGATTATTGAAAACTTGGTGAGCATGCTTGTGTTTCCATCCTTTTTTTCAATTTTTTTTTGTATTTTTGAATGTTTTTGATTGATGCATCAAGGCACCTATTGCTAGGTTTTCACCAAGAAGATCATTTTTTAGGACTTTTACAATTTTTAGATTTTTTAGAGATGACTCGATCTCAAGCAAGATCACATTGGTTTTCCCCCAATGTCTAGCAAGGTTTAGGACATTGCAGATGGATTAGAAAGCTAATGGATGAGACAAATAGACAATGATGGATGAAGAGGGTGAATGCAACCCTCAAGGATAGTCTCCTCAAGATTACCCAAGCTAGGGAAAAAGGGAATATCAAAATGTAGGTTCATGGAGCGGTGTTGTATAACATATATGATAATAACCTATTTTCATGATAAGCATGTGGTCGAAAAGAGTGGACATGTCAAGAGACTTTTGAGAAACAATTCATCATTTTTCGCTCTTTATCAAGACCAAGGGTTGAATTAGATAGGATATAGAAATGATAACACAATCAGGATAAGGGGTGATGGAGGTATAAGTAGATGTTTTGGATTATGGCCCGAATGCTTAGAAGATATGAAGGATAGGCTTGGGATAAGAAAGATCATGATAGGGCAGCATAGGCAAGTGAGTAGGCTTATGTAAAGGATAATGCATGTCAAGGTGCGTAGTGTTCATGGATTGGATCAATCTTGTCAAGATCTCCAGAAGGAACATGCATGCTCACGAACTAGCTAGATGTAAGATATGATGGGATAAGATGACATGGAAGGAACTTTCCCTCAAGTGAAGAGTGCAAGTAGCAAGAATTATGCATGATGCTTGTATTCTAGGTTTTCATCATGGTACTTATCCAAGGCACCACAAGAAGTGGTTTTCACCATAGGATAGATTGATTTATCTTTACTTTTTCTACCAAGGTGCCTGTTTACTAGGCACCAAGGCACTTTTTTAGTTTTTTGTACTTTTTGATTTTATGGAGGAACTAAAGCTTCTTTCTCTTTAGATAATGCTCCTTGGAAAGATATGTTATGGTAGGCCGAGGCTGCTGAAAGTATGCTCAAAGATGCTGATAGGGTGGTGGTAGAGAAGATGATATGGAGGATAAGAGATATGGTAGTAAAGGATTTATGTGATGCATTGTATAAGAGGAATGGAAGGATATGGGATGGAAGGGTAGTTGGTAGGTGCAAGATATTGGCTAGTGTATGGTGATAAGATCAACATTGACACAACCCTTGAAGGGTAGTAGACAGATGGAGGAAAAGTGGATGGAATAGCTTGAGGCTTTGATTTATGAGTGGATATGGATCTTGGTACACAAAGACCCAAGATGGATGGAGAAGAGGGTGAAGTATTCAAGGTAATGGATTTTGGGACATGAGGACCCAAAATAGAGTTAGAAGATAAGAGATGTTTAGATAGAGATGAAGTGGAAGACTCTGGAAGCTTGGATGCCAACTCTGACTCTTCCTTTTTGTTGAAGCCTTTTAAGAGAGGCTTGAGAATCCACATAGCTTTTGATTTTCTTTTTGTATCCAAGTCCTTTAGGAGAGACTTGGGAATCCACATAACTTTTGATTTTCTTTTTGTATCCAAGTCCTTTGGAAGAGACTTGGGAATCCACATAGCTTTTCATTTTCCTTTTGTGTCCAAGTCCTTTGGAAGAGACTTGGGAATCCGCATAGCATTTGATTTTCCTTTGTTTTTGGATGATTTAGAATGCAATGCATCCATGATGGATTTAGGAACCCATATTTTCTTTGATATTATTCTTTTCTTAGTGGACCTTTGAGGTCTCTTTGTAGTCACATGTTGATTAGATTGGACATGGCGATCTTCATATGTAAGTGGATTCTTGTATTTATGATTTTTTTTGTTGCACATCCAAATTGCTTCCAAAAGACTTGGGGAGTGTGGATGAATAGGGCCAATATGACTGGTTCATATGAATGGGTTGATAGGGAGAGTTCCAGGATGTATGTCTTTGTTGATCTTGATAGGAGATAGGGTAAGAAGATGACAAGCTAGTATTGACAGGTATGGTAGGTGGAGGGACATAAGGACCCAATATAGATGGAATGTTTAACGGTTTTAGCTTTGGGATATAGGGACCAAGGATGGATTTGAAAGATCGAGAAGGTTGATGCTTATGTTTAAATGGAGGGACATAAGGCGTGGAAGGGATATCAACATCTTTAGAGTAAGTTGTATTGCCAAGGCGCTTCTCTTTAGAATTCATTTGTATATCAATAGGAGCATGAGTAGCTTTGATAGGAGCAATTGAAGCTTGATGTGATTTATCATTATGCAAGGGATTTAGAGGAATGATGGTTTCTTGAGTTGGATATGAAGGAGCATGATAAGGAGATGATGAGTTTCTCTGATCTTGACAAGGATCATTAGATGGTGTACAAAGGGTACCTTTCTCTCTATTTTCAATAGGCCCATTAGAGATGGTAGAAAGGATATCTTCATCTTGCTTGGGAGATGGAGGGTTGTCTTCCTGGAAGACATGGAAGGGGATGAGAGGATAATCATGAGATGCTTGAGATATGTCACTTTGGTCAACCATTGGATAAGGATGGATGGTGTCTTGATCTTGATCATTGTTGATATTTGTTTCTTCGCACATTGGATTTCCCTCTTGACATGGAGCCACTTCTAAGGAAAAGGTAGGAGTTTTGATCTGCATGAAGGATTCTTGAAAGGCTAATGGAGTATCATTTTGAGTAGGCATGATAAGTATTGAAGTACATGGAAGCTTAGGGTCTATAATCATTGAACCCTGAGAAAGACTCAGAGTTGTATGTTGATTAGCTCAGACCTCTTTTAGAGGTAGTCCTTGAGGGTAGACATAGTCACCATTAGGCTCAGTTATTAATAGAGAAGATGTGTCTGGTTGTGAATCTTTAGGAGATACAATAATGGTGGAAGAAGTAGATGTGATATGGGAACCATTACTAGACATGGATTCCTAAAATTTATCATGCTTGAGATTAGTATCTTCACTAGATGATTCATTAGGATTTTCCACTTCGATTATGCCATCATCTATGAGATCTTGAATTTTATGTTTCAACTCCATCCAAGATGAATTTTTATGCTTATTTATTTGATGATATGTACAATAGTTACTCAAGAATCTCTGTCCACGTGATGTGGCTAGAGGCAATGTGATCAGATTATGCTCAAGAATTTCTTCCAATGCTGATTTACAAGATTGTCCCAAAGGAGTAAAGACAGTTTCTAAAGGATAATTAGATGCTTCTTGACTTGCAATATCCTTCTTTTGCAGATAGAAGAGACTTTCATCTGATTTTGTCATAGTTTCCTCTACATTATCTTGATCAAAGTTAGGATGGTCATAAAATTGTTCTTGCAAAGATGGGCTTGTCTTAAAACTATTCTTGATCAAAGATGGGATTGTCATACCAAGATTTATCCATGTTGGAAGGAAGTGTGGAGATGTGAGAATCATGATCAAATAGCAAAGGATAGATTGATCTTAATGATGATTTGTTGGATGAAGTATCTTTTTCCTTCTTGTTCGATTCATGAAGTTCAGATTTCAAAGATTCAAGCTATTTTAATAAAGTTTCCCTAAGAATCTCTTCTTCACTTTTAGACATTGTAAGATTGATTTGATGCATTTTCTTAGAAGATTGAAGAGAAGGTATGATGAATTGATTGATTGACTGAAAGGTACTGAAGTGATATCTAAAGTGTTGATTAAGTCCAAGACCAAAGGATAAAGGAGATAATGTCCAACTCAGAAAGAGATAGCAATGACTTTGATCTTGAGTCAAGGTTGATGAACCTGCTTTCACAACTCAGGATAAGGACAGCGTAGACAAAGATGATAAGATTGTAATAGATAATGGGTCACTTGGAATAGCACAACAAAGTCATATTTGAAGACAACAAGCGAGTCAGATTGTTAATAGATTGCAGTCAAAGATAGACTAGTAGCGTTGTTTGATGAGTACACAGATTTTGTGAAAATTTGGATAGAACCTTCACACCATAATAGAAATTTGGACAGAAAGTTGATAGATTTCCAAAGTTTGATAGTAGATGTAGAAACTCAGACAAGAGTCAACAACTTAACAACTAAGAGTGTAGATTTGGAATCGTTGATCATTTTGATGTTTGTTTTGAATTTTTTGTTGCTTCACCCACGCAAGACACATCAAGAAGAATGTTTGTTGTAAAAAGAATAGAGACACCACAACATAGGTAATCTAGGACAATAATTGTTGAATTCCCACTTGAACCAAAGTTCATCCATGCCTACTCATAGCAAACAACTTAGAAGCTTGGAGGCACGGGCTCCTCCTTACAGTGCACTCACTTCTCAGGCACACCAAGATTTGAATCCCAAGGGTAATCACTTCCCAAGGGACTGTTGTCTCTACTAAGAGCTATGAAAGTGTGGGACGTCTTAGTCGGTCTTTGACCTTCCATGCCAGCAGATAGAGGGTTTTTGGATACTACAACAAAGTTTTTTAGTCAAGGCATTTTTTTAGGTGGTTATACTTGCGGTAGATTAGCTCCGTTATGGAGGCCTCCCAGCCTACAAAAGTTACATTCTGTAGGTTTTTATGCACCACAAGGGTAATGAGGGAGATCTTCTTACTAGTATAACATATTCAACACCTATTCACTGTGAGATTAATCACAATGACATTTTTATATACTTGTTCAGAAGGGCTTGGCTTTAGCCTATTACCAATTAGGCAATCCACTCTCACCAGCTCTGTTAAAGCTCTCAGGAGGTGGCCACGCTAAAGGATTGGTATGGATTTCTCTTTCACCCAAGATCCACAAAGGTGAGGGGAGAGGATACGTCTATGCAATACCTTGGGATTACAAAACTAGAAGACACTTCAGACACATAAGAAAATGACAATAATGTTTCTTCATTTCTGACCATCCTAAAAGGGTGAGAGCATAGTTTCAGAACATTATTGTCATTCCTTAAAAACCAGATAGAAGTTCATTTTAAAAAGTCTTGCATGTGCGTTCCTATTTTATTAAGACCAAAGCAATATGCAAGCACAATGTTTAGTGTTCTATCGATCAACGCAACCTACAAGATGATTTGTTAATAGTCTATATTTTTAGTCTTCTTTTTCAACGTCCTAGAAACCACTGTTAGGTTGTAATCAATAAGATAAGCCAGAGAATAATAAATCCCAAAACTCATTAGCGTTAGAAAATCTAGGAAATCAAGAAACTGATTGCATATTAAAAAACTAGACAAAAAACCACACACTTTAAAAAAAAAAGCACCCAAAAATGTTATTGTATGAACCTGTACAAGGCTCTAGAAGCTACAAAATAGGGGATTATGTAGGTACAGTCATCAAAATCTGCAATTTCTAAGAAATCCAACTAGCAAAAGTAGAAACCAACTCCACCACAATGATTGTTACAAAATTCTACCTAAAATCAAAAAATAATGCTTGAAAAAATGACTTAATAAGAGCAAGTTATGAGTGTTTAAAGTTAGACTGAAAATTTTAAACCTCCAATGGTGAAAGGTAGTAAATTCAAATCTTGGTTGACGTCATCCAACTGTGATGTTAAATTTGATGGTCTATAGCCCATCGTGGAAAGAAAATAATCCCTATTTTGGATAGCTAGATGGCCGTCAAATTCAACGCATGGAATATGGGGGATGGGTGGCAATTTGGTGGTTGTTGGAGGCGGCGGCTGACCCATTGGGTGGTGCTACACAAAGGGTTGGGTAGTGGTGGAGGTAGGGCTATGTAGAGGGGTGGCACCGCAGAGGAGGCAGGGTTGTGCAGAGGGGTGGAGTGGAAGAGGAGGAGGGCTAGAGGTAGCGAAGGATGGATGTTGGGTTGCGCAGAGAAGGATGTGAAGGTGCAGAGAGGGACTAAGCATGAGGGAGGGTTGTGAAGTGTCACTGAGGAGGGGGTGGTTGTGTCAGGGTTTGGGAGGTTGGTGGAGGTATTTAGGTTTGTCCAGCGAAGGGGTTTAGGGGAGGAGTAGAGGTGTGGAGGCGCTGCAATGCACGAGGGAGAGTAGGATCCACACAGGTAGATTGGGATGGAGCTGCGTGAGGGAGGGTAGTGTAATACCCACTCATGTTTTGCTTTTAGTTTGTGATGCCATACTCTTTTAGGCATTGGTTTCAGTTGATTGGCCGTATTATTTTAGGCTACTTTCATGAGAGCTACTATTCTTTTAGTTGATGGTGACTATTGTTTATGATGTTATGGTTATTATCAGGATGTGATGATTTATGTTTTGATTATATTGCACTTACCCCATACTTGCATGTGTATGGTTATCATGTTTATGTATCTATTTGCATGTTGTTATGGTAGAGGACGGAGACGTAGTTACTTACTTCGGCGAGATCCACATGTTCGACCTATCCCTATCATTGATTGTGATATTATATTATGTATGTACATGTGTGTTCTTTGGTGACAGGATTGCAGGTACAGGGCATCGTCTTCCCTGAATTGGCAGGAGTGAGCGTGCCCATAAATATTCATCTCAATGGTAAAGAGGGGAGGTAACATACAGGTCCAAAACCCTAACCTAAG
>MU228138.1:3478074-3497086 GCA_018584345.1 Thuja plicata
ATTGGGATCTGTTGTTATCTCCTCAACACGGTGGGGTGGACCTTTGTGGTTCCACATGGATGGGTGGTAGTGATTCTTTATCCATTGAGATTCGACGTCCTTGTACCAGGTGCTTGATGGTTCTTTGCAGATGAGCTCTTGATGTACCTTCATCATTATTCATGTATTTGATTATTGTAATCTTGTATTAGAGTATCGCATGTGATACCTAATCTGGAAATTGTAATAGTAAGTAGATTAGAGTGATTACCACATACCCTATGACATGTGCAGTGGATGTGAGTTTATGGTAGTTTCATGGTTATCCATGAGGATTGTAATTATGGTTATGTAAGTAGTATTTGATATGATTAATCAGATGGAATCTTTTGTTATAATGTTAGTTGTGTTTTGCTTTAAGTAATTCAACGTCATGGGACCCTTGAGTCATGTAATCTATGTGAGTGTAAGACGTGTATAAATAGTAATTGCTTCCGCATGATTGTATGTTTCTTTATGTTAACTTTAAAATAAAATTATTTAGCACACATAGTGACATGTTTAGGTTAATCTCTCTTGGGTTCCCTGGCGGGGCGTTACAGGTAGGGTCCACGCAGGGAGGCATGATTTGCATGGGGAGGAGGATCTGTGCAGGTAGATTGGGATGGCAGCTGCGCGGAGGCAGTGAGTGGAGGGAGGTTGTTGGTTTGGAATGTTAGAGGTTAAATCCCACATGCATGGGGGTGAGTAAAATCAAAATGTTTTAATACCATGTTTAATAGGAGTTGAATAAATAGAGGACTCAGTGTGCATACTTTAATCTTGGGATATGTTCAAATATGTAATGCGTAGCAAGATAATAGGATAATAGCATAGCGTAGAAAGATTAGCAAAGTTTACTGCAGTTAAACACTAGGCAAAAAAATTTGAATAATGTTCCTCGATAAGTATGCAGACCTCAGTCTGCGTAAAGATAGTAAATCAAATCTATCTCAATTTGTGTGTAGAGGGTCGTACGACTCCTGTAAGAAAAAAAATGTTTTTTCCACATATTACATTTTGAGCGGGTATAGGCATGTTTATAGTCATTTTGAACTGAAATGATGACCCAGATGTAGTGGTGGGGTTAGATTTTGCTCAAAGTGGGATGGAAAATAGAGCTGATAGAAAAAAAGAAATATAAGGGCATAAATTGAATCTTCTGCCCCATAGTGTGTGCCAGAAATGTATACGCTAAATATGGGCCTCTAAATTAGCCATACACTTCCAACATAGTCATTTTTCATCAATCACACACAAGAATGAATATATATTTATTCATCCTGCATGTCTGGATGAGTCGACCTGTTGCCTCCTATCTAGATGGGGTTTTGAGTAGCTCTCAAAATCTGAGAGTCCAACAACCTAGACCGGTCTAAGGATGGAGGATTTAATCTAGAAATGTAAATCCAAGATTAATCTAAGAATGAAAGATGCAAGATTAATCTAGAAGTGAGATTAAACTAAGAATTCTTGAAAGAAGCTAAACTATGCATGATTAATCTAAAAATGAAATTAATCTAAGAATGCTTGAATGCACAAATATGAGTTAGAAATCCAATAGCGATTCGACACTTCAAAAATGCAGTCTCCTTTTTTTTTAATGAGAAAAAGAGAGTTCTTTTATAGGATGAGAGTCCAGTTAAGAATAGCAAGTTTCCTTTGAGAGAAACAGTTAACACCTCAAAATCTAGTTCAGATTAGCAAGTTTGCTTTGAGAGAAACAGTGAACTGTTGTCTTTTTGAGTGAATGAAGCAGTTAACTGATTTGTTGCACTTTTAAATCTTAGTCAACTCAAAGTTTCCATTTCTGAACTGAAGTGAGGATTTTGGAGAGATTATTTGATTAAATAAATGAAATATGACCTCATAAATGCATTTTCTCAATTATTTGAATAATTAAATTCAATTATTGAAATGAGGATATTTATTTAATAATCAAATATTATTTAATTCATTTTTATGTATTTTAGCTAAAAGGGTGAATTTAATTTAATTAAAGTGCTAGGACTTTGTAATTAAATTAATTCAATTATAGGGTTTGTTTAGCCAATTAGGAATTAAATATAGTATGTGATTAATGCAGATTTAGGATTTTCTACATTTGACACTTAAGTCAAGTAGAGTCTGTCAAAATTTAGAATTGCCTAGTACAATAGGACTTTGATGATTCAGACGATTGATAAATGCAACAACATTTGTTGTGGTTGTAAGATGCCAATTTGGGGTGTTACAACTAGCAAGACCACTTTGGGGTGCATCTTGCAAAGATTTTGCTTGACTAGTTTGACATTTGGATCTACAGCAAGATGGTGCATGACTAGGTTAGGATCTAACCCATGCATGTGTGACTAAGACCATGCAAAGTTAATTGTATCTTCTTAGAGGAGCGCAGTGAGAGCTAGTTATTCAGTCTTTGATAAAGATGCTTCTATATAGGTGATGATGTAGACATTCTTCCTGTAATAATGAATGAGGGTAAGAGGAGAGTCTTCATCCTCTGACGCCTCAAAGAGGTTTTCACCTGGGGATACGCCTTTTTTTTTACTTTTTTGGAGTCAGATAATGCCCCAGAGCGATTTTCACTAAGAGACCCATGTTTTTCTTTTTCTTTTTTATTTTTTATTTTTGTGACTAAAGATCTCCTCTTCCCCAAAATATGGATTTGGGTCCAATTTGTAGACATGTACTAAGTCCTTCCCCTAGTATTTTTTTTTTTTTTTTTGCCCCATAAATCTTAGGAGCGCATCCTCATTTTGGAACTCATCGATTTGTGCAACGCTTAGTTGGTCCCGATCTATAATAATTTTGAGGTGAACAAGTGGAAGGCTGATGAAGTTTATGGAGAGTTGGAAAAGGACATAATTTCCCAAGAAGGTTTCATTGTCAAAGATATCATTGTAGGATCTCTTAACTTCCTCTTCAGGGATGTATTTGATTTCAATAATTTTTCCAAGGGGACTACAATAGGCATAGCTATTTGTATTGGTGCCCCTAGTTGTGTCTTTTCTAGAACCAAAGTATTTGCTTCTTGGCAAGTGACGAGGCTCAATGGGAGCCTTCATACCACCCTCTTTGTAGCCTAAACTACCTCCTTGGTAGTTCCATCTTTCTATATCTATTTTTTGGGATTTTGGGTACTTTTCCTTAAAGTAATCAAGGAGCTTGTCATCAGAGTTTTGAGCATCCTAATACAACCATTAGTTAATATCTCATTCCATTTCTTGACTCTTCAGAATCTCATGGGATAAGAATATAGAAGAGCCAATTTTTCTTGGTCATGGTTCATTTTTCTCTCGGGGTCCTGGTGGGATAGACTCCCTTCAGCATTTGGATCAAGAGGTACAGCTCCATCTATGAATGTATCTAATAAGTTGTATTCCCTGAGGCCTTTGTTATTGATCTTGATAGTGGAAAGTGTGGAGGTGAGGATGGCTTCTAGATCTGAGTGGGTTTTGGAGAAACTAGAAATGGAAGTACAAATATCAATCCCTAGGAAATTAGTTAAGTGTGGAAAAGAGGATTCCAATGTATGATAGTTTGGAAAGGGTCAGGGATTAGCGTGGATGGTGATTTTGGTGTCATCATGTGGAAACTTGATGCATTGATGAAATGTGGAAGGAACAACCTTCATGGAATGGATCCATGGGCAACCAAGGAGGATGTTCTATGGGATTTCAAGATCAACAACATGGAATATTGTGTCTTGTACTATTGAGCTGAGTTGGATGGCAGTGAGATGGTGCCTTTCGAGGTGAATTATAGGTTGTCATAGGATTCGATACTAATGACATAATTTTTTATATCTTCTTTAGTGCACCCCACTTGATTTATGAATTTTAATATGCAAATTACAGTTCAAACCATTATCTATCATGACCCATTTAATGGCGAAGTCATTAACCATGAAGGAGATGTAGAGTGGGACAATATGATCTGGTTCTACTGATGGCATGTTGGAAGGTTTGAATGAGAGGCCACATGGTATTTATAAGTGACCTTCTAGGGCTTTAAACTATGTTGGGTCAATGTCAATGGATACATAGATTTCTTGTAAAGCCTTATTGAGGATCTCAAGATGGATGGGTGAAGTTTGGAGGAGATCTAGGATTGAGATTTGTGTGGTTTATTCCCAAGGTGTTCCAAGAGGTTATATTGTGCACAAGAGGATGAAGCATTACTGGTACCTAAAAAATATATTCTTCCTTAGTGAGTGATAACTGCGCATTGACTTTCTACACCATTGACATGGTTTACATTGATAGGAGATTCAAATAGGAAAATGCAATCACAACATTTATCATAGTTGATATAGGCTGTTGTGTAATCTTTTCCTTATGTGATCCCCTTTTTTACCTTTTCCTTGGTTCAGGGGTGGATTGGGCTTGGCAGGCCCTTTGAGGAAATACATTTTGGTATATTTGGAGGTTTGCATTAGCTAAGGTCTATGTTGGAGGATCCACTATGATTTCTTCATGATCTATGAGATCCTAGATGTAATTCTTTAGCTTCATGCATTTTGGAGTTGTGTGTCCCTTAACACAGTGATAGTCACAGTACTCATTGTCTTTTTATCATGTGGGCTTGGGAGTAGACTCATCAAATGGTTAAGTCTATGGAAACACAATCAAATTGGCCTTAGCTATTATGTGGAAGATGACATCCAAGGGCTCACCTAGAGGGGTGATGACATCCAAGGGCTCACCTAAAGGGTTGAACATGCACTTTTGGGTATTCTAGACCTAAGGTTTGGATTGTCCTTGAGGGACTATTATAGATTTTGTTTGATTGACCATTGGTTGAGAGATGGGAGGTTGCAGTGGCTTTAGTCCAGCTACAACTATTTGGACATGCTTTTGTTAGAATAACTGAGAGGGGGGGTTGAATCAGTGGCCTCAAAAATTAATCCAATATTCAACCAAAACTTTATATCACTTATATAAAACCTCTAGTTATCTTTAGTCCTACAAGATGTATGCCTTGTGTAATTATAACATCTATATACTGCTCGGTGATTATACTATTTATCCTTTTCCTTAAGCTTTACCGAATAGTAGTTTATCTTTTACTAGTCTTTATCGAATATCAATAAATAGACTTAGTGTTTACCGATCAATCCTATTTTAGTAATGTGTAAAGAAAAACATCAAAGAAATGAACCATATACACATTTGACACATGGATTTTTAACGTGGAAACCTTGTTAAAGGAAAAACCACATGGGACCGGAAACCCAAAATTTTTACTCTTCTGAAGTGAGCTCGATGAAGAGCCAACCCTGTTAAAAGTTACAAACACACTGTTAAGTGAGACCTTTTTAGAGGATTTAAAACTAGCAATTTATCACTTGACCTAGCATTCACTATGCTTTCAACATGAAAAACTTTTTATACTCCTTAGGATGTATCTCAATGTAATAAGGATTGTTAAATCCCACTCGGTTAAGAAACTTTCTAAATCAATGGTTAAACTAAAACAATAAATGATATGTTCACTAATACAACTTTAATTGAAGATTTTTAGATCTATTTTAAGTCCATGATACCTCTCTGATCAATGTTCTCTTCAATTCCTTTTCTCCCCTATGTCTTCTTTCTTCTTGGTGAATGTTGTTTCTTCTCTGTTGCTTGGTGTCCGCAGATTTCTTGGCTCTGTCTTTCAGCTTGTATGATCAGATCTGCATGAAGACTTCTATCTTCACCAGAATTATACTCATCATCCTCTATTTTATAATTAATTACTTGTCTCTTTATATAGACATGATTTCACCATTTTAATGTCCTTGTCTTTCTTGTTCTTGACATGATCTGCAATTCTCACCATGCATTTTCTTTAATCTTTAAAGCATAGCTTTAGTTTTATCCCGTAGATTTATCCTTAAAAAATGTGGATAAAATTAGCTTTAAATCTTTAGTTCAACTGGTTGATGAAAAAAAAGTAATCAATGAGTTAACTCTAATTATAGCTCCTACCAGCTAAGTATTTTGTCTTTTCCTAACTCTAGTTCTGATCGGTGAAAGACTTCATTTTTCCTCGGGTAACACTGTCTGTTGGTGTTGTCTGTCCATCGGGAAATACTGTGAACTTTAGTTATGCTCAGGGTTTCTTTTCTTGGTATACACTGTGGCTTTCTCAGGATTCTCTATCCGTTGGTGTGCACTATCCATCGATGTTTAATGTCACTCAGTGTACATTGGCTTTGCATATTTACCGATAACATACACTTCATCTCTTTAATTTCCTGAAGTCTATGACAATATGTATATGACCAATCATAACATATTAAGTTGACATCAATGACAATACATTACATTAAATGATTTAATCTCTTGCATTCACTTTCTGCAGCTCGGTGATCATTAACTTGTCATCTTCAAACATTCAATCAGTTATAGTTCATCAATCTCTCCCTTTGGCATTGATGGCAACATACTACTAATACAATATCAAATATATCATTTGTAGTTCCTCAATTTATTCCAAAATTATTGTTCTATAACCATTTCAAATATCTAGCTCTCGATAAGCTCTTGTAGCTTAGATTTGATTCTTGTAGAGTGTCCTTTCATTCTTCATTCCCTTTACTAGATAGATGTAGCAACTTATGATTCTATCTCTCTCTTTGTTGTAGAATCTCTTCTCCAATACTCTCCCTTTGATGGATGGTTACTTCATTGAATATCTCTCTCCTTGGAAGCTTTCTCTCCCTTTGGATATTCTTTTCTTTCCCTTTACAATTTCTTCTCTTTGATGGATATGTAGGATATCTCTCTCCCTTTATATGATCATGATAGATATTTCATATTTGGAATCTCTCTCCCCAGTTCCAAACATAAATATATCCTTCTCCACTAGCAATGTAGCTCTATAGTAGCCAATATATCTCTGGTGTTTGGTTATGATAAGTACCTTCTTGTATTGATGTGTCATTTTAGTCCATATCTCTACTTGCATCAGCATTATTTATCTTCTGATAATGTGTAGGCCGATGCAACATCTTATTCATCTTAGTGACTAGTAGACAAGGGTCAGACCTCTAGTCTCTTCCTTAGGTACTCAAATGTATCTTTTGGCAATGAATTTGTGAATATGTCTACTAATTGTTCTTTGGATTGCACATATTCCAGTATCACCTCTTTCTCTTGTACTTGTTCCCTTAAGTAATCATACTTGATGGCTATGTGCTTTGTCTTAGCATGCATCATCGGGATCTTTGAAATTTTGATAGCACTTGTGTTATCACAATAGATAATCATTGGATCAAGGATTTCCATATTCATACCTTTCAGTAATTTCTTGATCCATGCAATGTTAGAGCAATTTCTCTTTTATGAACATAACAGTCATCATACTAGAATAGTCATCAACAAATAGAATTAAGTATCTATCACCATAATAGCTCTTTTTTCTCATTGGTCCACATAATTCAGTATGGACTAATTCTAGAATAGCATTAGATGTGTAGGTTTTGCTCTTGAAACTAGACTTTGTCATTTTACCTTTTTAACAATTCTTACACATGACATGGTCAGGCTTTGACATGCTCGATAAGCCTCTTACTTTTCTTTTCTTGCTTATCCTAACCATGTTGTCAAAATTTACATGACATAACCTTTTAGGCCACAACCATATGTCTTTATTTCTAGCCAATAAACAAGTGGTATCAATCTTATCAAGATAGAATAGGTTACCTTTTGTTTATTCACCAGTACCGATCAACCTTCATGTTTCATTGTAGATCTTTGCCCTTTTGTTCTCAAATGAAACTCAGATACTTGTGTTATTCAGTTGTGATACACTCAATAGATTATAGTTAATTCCTTTCACCCAATATGCATTTTCACATCTGATCAAATTATTCAACATGATGATTCTTTTACCTTCAACTAGACAAGGTGAGTCATTACACATTCTTACTGATCCACCATTATGATATTCAAAAAATTTAAACTTTTCCTTATCTCGAGTCATGTGGTGAGTAAAACCACTATCAATAATCCATACATCATTTTTACTAACCTTAGATATGAGTGCAGTTTCAACATACCTTTCTTCTTTGTCTAAATCATCCTTCATAGAAAAAAATACTACCTCAACATCTTCATCAGACTCAGTGTCAGTATTCTTAGCTTTGTTCTCAACTAGGTAACAAGGTTTCTTACCTTTGTCCTTGTAGTCTTGGTTATCTCTTTTGTCAAATTGTCTGTTGCTTCAGTAATCTCGGCCATCACTTCTGTCAAACTTCTTTTCATAAGATTTGTCATTATTTCTTTCATCTTTTTTCTTGTTAGGGTATCTAGCAGCAAAGTGTCCAATCTCTTTGCAATTAAAACATACCAATGGTAATTTATCTTTGTATCTACCTTTGCCTCTATGCAATCTTCTAGCCATTAGTGCTTCAATTTCATCAAGTTCTTGTTCATCACTATCATTTCTCATAGTGTGATTATGACTTGATTTACTTATCTTTAGAGAATATTTTAATGCAAACTCAATAGATGGTAAGACACTATTTTCATAGTTATTCATCTCAAATGAAATAATTCTACCAATCAAACTATCTAGAGTAACATTTTTATTTTCTACTTCTCTCATTTCTTGAATTGCAGATACTCTAATAGCATAAACAAGCAGTAAGGTTCTTAGAATTGTACTTATCACTATTTCTTCTTCAAGTACACCTCCTACTCGTCGGAGAGCATTGACAACCTCTTTGATTCTTCTACTGTACTGAGTGATGTTCTCTCCTTCTTTCATTCTTAGATCATGGAAATTTCCTCTTAGGCTTTCTGCCTTAGCTCTCAGCACATTTTTATCTCCTCCATGGACTATCTTGAGTTTTTCCAACATTTTCTTTGCAGTGGTGCATGATTTGACATCTTAAAATTAAGCGTTAGAGAGTGAGGAAGCAAATTCTATCGTTATAGAATTGTGTTCATGTTTCTCTCTCAACTAATCAACTATTAGAGGTCCAGTAGGTTAAAAAAATTCAGTATCCATGTACTATGTGACATCATTTCCAATACCTAATAGGTGGAGTCTTATCCTGCTTTGCCATGATGCAAATTTGTCCTTTTTCAACTTAGGCACATCCCTTTTGCTCATCTTGTGATCTTTAGCTTGAGTCTTGAAACTCCCTTTCTAAGCACACCAGCTCTAATACCAATTGTTAGAATAACTGAGAGGGGGGGTGAATCAGTGGCCTCCAAAATTAATCCAATATTCAACCAAAACTTTATATCACATATATAAAACCTCTAGTTATCTTCATTCCTACAAGATGTATGCCTTATTTAATTATAACATGTATATAATTCTTGATGATTATACTTTTTATCATTTTCCTTAAGCGTTACCAAATAGCAGTTTATCTTTTACTAGCCTTTACCAAATATCAATAAATAGACTTAGTGTTTACCGATCAATCTTTTTTTAGTAATGTGTAAAGAAAAACATTGTTATATTATGGTGACTGATCAGGAAAGTGATTTACCTTTTAAGTGATTTACTTTTCTGCAAGGCGTGGAGTTCAGGAATTTTTGAGTCTTATTTTTGGCCAATTTCTTGACCGACATGTTCTAACCCTAAAGAGGCATAAATTTGTATAAATTAGCTTAGGGTTAGGGTTTCATGATTATGTTGTATGTTTTATAGCGGTATTGAGCTATGAGAGATCTGCACATTGCGATCTGATTGTAATCACTGGATAAGAATAATATTGGACTTTGTTGTTTGGTGGACATAGCCCAGGGATTGGGTGAACCATGTTAAATCTTTGTGTCTTATGTTCTCTTTTGGTTTGGTTTATTATTCTCTGTTATATATTATATTTCTGCATGTAATTGTTATTTTTGCCTTGTTAATCCTAAGAAACATTAAATCAATGAACCATATACACATTTGACACATGGATTTTTAATGTGGAAACCCTATCAAGGGAAAAACCACTTGGGACTGGTAACCCAAAAGTTTCACTCTCCTAAAGTGAGCTCGGTGAAGAGCCAACTCTGTTAAAGGTTACAAACACACTATTAAGTGCGACCTTGTTAGAGGATTTACAACTAATAGTTTATCACATGACCTAGCACTCACTATTTTGTCAACATGAAAACCTTTTGATACTCCTTAGGATGTATCTCAATGTAATAAGGATGGTTAAATCCCACTTGGTTAAGAGATTTTATGAATCAATGGTTAAACTGAAATAGTAAATAAGTTGTTCACTAATACAACTTTAATTGCAGATTTTTAGATCTATTGTAAGTCCATGGTACCTCTCTGATCAATGTGCTCTTCAATTCCTTCGCTCCCCTCTATCTTATTTCTTCTTGGTGAATGTTTGTTGCTTCTTTGTTGTTTGGTATCCGCAGATTTCTTGGCTCTATCTTACAGCCTGTATGATCAGATCTACATGAAGAATTCTATCTTCACCAAAATTATACTCAACATCCTCTATTTGATAATGAATTACTTGTCTCTTTATATAGACATGATTTCATTGTTTCAATTTCCTTGTCTTTATTTTTCTTGACATGATCCACAAATATTTCCACGCATTTTCTTTAATCTTTAAAGCATAGCTTTAGTTTTATGTCATAGATTTCTCCTTGACAACTGTGGATAAAACTAGCTTTAAATATTCAGTTCAACTGGTCGATGAAAACAAAGTAATCAATCAGTTAACTCTAATTATAGCTCCTACCAGCTAAGTATTTTGTTGTTTCCTAACTCCAATTCTGATTGGTGAACGACTTTAGTTTTCCTCGAGTAACACTATCCATCGATGTTGTCTATCCATTGGGAAATACTATGAACTTTAGTTATGCTCGGGGTTTCTTTTCTTGTTATATACTATGACTTTCTCGAGTTTCTCTATTCATCGGTGTGCACTGTCCATCGGTATTTACTGTCACTCAGTGTACACTGGCTTTTCATAGTTATTGATAACATACACTTTATCTCTTTGATTTCCTGAAGTCTATGACAATATGTATATGACCAATCATAACATATTAAGTTGACATCAATGAAAATACAATACATTAACTTATTTAATATCTTGCATTCACTTTCTGCAACTCCGTGATCATCAACTTGTCGTCTTCAAACATTCAATCAGTTATAGTTCATCAACTTTGTGTCTGTGGAACCATCAGTTACTGCATTCTTTTTCTTGTTCCAGTAGCGTGAATGATCATTATTGGACATGTCATGTTGTATTTATTTATAGTGCTTGATGATATTATCATCTAGAAGGCTCTTCTTGAGGTACATTCCCTTTCCTCAGATCTCTTGGTAGGTTTGTATGCAATTAATGTGCATGTAATGGGGTAGCTTGGGGTGCACATTATCGATGAATATCTTGGTAAAATTATTTTTGGGGGGTTTATATGACAGTCTTTTGGTAAGTCCTTTCCATAATTGGAGGTAATCTGCCAAGCTTTCTCCACCCTTCTATTTGGAATTGCAGAGATCTAGGAGAGATAGTTTTCTCTTGATATTATGTGCATATTGTGCCACAAATTTCTTAGATACTTCTACAAATGTCAAGATTGTACCATAAGGGATTTTATAGAACGATTCAAGAGCAGTTCCTCTCAAGCTCTTTGGGAAAAGGTGCATGAGGTAGTTGTCATTGTAGGCAACCTCTTAGAAAGCTATGTAGAATTCCTTAACATGACTGATGGGACCTCCCTTCTCTTGTATTTGCTAACTTTGGGATTATCAAAGTTCTTAGGGAAGGGAACCATTGTGATGGAGCAGTCAAATGGATAAGGACACACTTTTTTAAAATTGAAGGTCTTACTTTAAGTCCTTGCATATAGCTCCTTAAGAGCATTCTTCATTTCTTCCCATTTTGATTGACAAGTGGTGGAGTGGGTACCCCCATTATATTGGATCTTGGTGCTTGATCTGATTCAAATGGTGCTAAGTAATATGGAGGACTTTGTGGGGGATATTAAGGAGTATGGTAAGGAGATTGACCATCTTCATATGGGGGTTGTGATGGGGGTATAGGTTGATATTGTTGAGCATAATACTATTGAGGTAGTGGAGGTAAGGTCTGTTGTGGCGATGAAGGTTGTTGGTAGAAGGGTTGTTCCTGTTGTGGCACGTAGCAGGCCAATCGAGTGTAGGTTTGGCCCACATAGGTTGGTTGGGTTATTGAACTACCATAGGATATATAGATGCCTTGTTTATTCATCACTATGGAGGGAGGAGCGAGGTAGTTGATGCACATGTAATTACTTGGTTGTTGGGGAGGTCATACAGTTTGCATTGTTGCATATGGAGGCATGACCAAGTAATTGGTAAACGTTAGTTGTTGAGGTTGGTGTGGTTGTGTCATGAAATGTGTGGCAACAAAGGGGTTGAAAAAATGGATGTTGTACTTGGGAGGTAAGAGGGTTTGTAATGTGTTAATTGTTGGCAAGTTGACTCCTAGGGATTATATGGCTTAGTTTGTGTTGTCATTATGGAAACAAAGTCATATGAAGTTTTGACAGTAAACTATGAAGTAAAAATTGACTAAGTGTAGAAGATGGAACAGAATAGTGACTTGTAATCGATCATGGCATCAGCGTACATGCGTATGATCACATGAGGATATGTGCATTCAAACTTAAGCTCTATGGTATGTTTTTATGCTTATCATATACATGCATGGTATGGAATGGTAGTACGGACAAGTTACAGAAAGAACAAGTACACTAGCAATTCAGAATACATAGTATGAAGCTGACTTCATGATTTTGATTAGCGTGTAATCTTTTCTTATATAAAGGCTAAGCACCTATTGTAATAAGATTTAGGGGATAATATAGCGATTGATAATATCAAGATATCCATGACAGCTTCTGATAATGATATGGACAAAGTTGATAAATCATTTGTAAGCACTGAAGAAACAAAGGAGGTATGCACTAATGACACATACTTACAACAAGATGAAGTCCCCCCTAATGATTCAACAAATTTGAATAAAGAACAAGACAATCAAACTAATGAGATACCAGCTATGGAAATCCCAATAAAAAGTGAATACATGGATACTAGTCAGAATACTATATTCACACCATCCATTCAACCATCAAACTCATTGTTGTCAAGTTTAACTCCTGACTCAGCAAGTCTAGATGCATGGGAGAAGAAGACCTGATCAAGATCAGTGTCCTAGCCATGGAAAAAGCCAAAGAGAAATAGGTTATGAGAAACCCTCTCTTCTTGGAATCAGTAAACATTTTGAATGACCTAGTGCCTACAGACAAGAAAGTAGCAAAAATTCAATCAGTTGATGATGTAGATAGCATCCTAACAAGCTTCAAAGCACATTTGACAAGCTTAGTAGACTTAGCCATGATAATTGCAGAAGATGACTATAAAAAGGAAAGATTAAATGAACTAGTAAAGAACTTTACCTTAGATATAAACTCATTAAATATTGGTCAGTCTATGTTGAAAGAATTGGCAGAAAAAGGTAGGAAGATTATAGCAAACTGCATGGACATATGCAAACTGACCTCTTAACACATCAAAAAGATAGAGGAGGAAGATTTCTTGGTTGACAGTTATAGAAAATCAGTTGAAACATCCACGCAAGACATGAACTTCTATAGTAGCATCTATCAAGGTCAACTAGACAAGATAGAAAAAGATAAAATAGAGATCAATAAGATAAGGATTAGGCAGACTCAGTTGAGAAATACACTTGCACCCTCCTTAGTAGTTCTGGATGAGAACATCAAACAAATTGATGTCACTATTGTCATGTATGATCAAGGTCCCTACATGGATCTAATAAAAATGGAGAAGCTCACATATGCTCTATGTACCCATCTCCAGACAGTCGATGCAATAAAGGCATTCTGGCAGCAAGAGATGAAGAATCTTCAAATTGTATATCCAGATGTATATATGGAGTGAGTATCTAGAAACTTACAAAAAAATTTGACACCTTTGTCATTAATGTCAAAGGGGGAGTAATGTATATAATGAATAAATTATATATGAGGAGTAGTGTATATGTTAAAAAGATGAGAATATACAGTTTTTGGGTGTTAGTCAATTTTGAGTAACTTGGCCACATTCCTTTGTTTCCATTAATGACAAAGGGGGAGATTGTTGGCAAGTTGACTCCCAGGGAGTATATGGCTTATTTTCTATTGTCATTATGGCAACAAATTCATATGAAGTTTTGATAGTAAACTATGAAGTGAAAATTGACTAAGTGAAGAAGACAGAATAGAACAATGAGTTGCAGTCGATCAGGGCATCAACGTATGTGCGTATGAACACATTAGGATATGCGCATTCAGAATTAAGTTCTATGGTATGTTTTTATGCTTATCCTATACACACATGGTATGGAATGGTAGTACACACAAGTTACAGAAATAACAAGTACACTAGGAGTTTAGAATATAGAGTATGAAGCCGAATTCATGATTTTGATTAGTGTGTAATCTTTTGTTATTTAAGGGTAAGTGCCTATTGTAATAAGTTTGTAGTCATGTATTAAATATTGTTGTAAACACACTTAAGCCAATTTTTTTGGAAGCATTGTGAATGTTGGTTTTGGGCCGACTAAGACCTTGTTTATAGTCGCGTCTATTCAGGCATAAACATATATATATATATATGCAATGTAAAGATATATTTGAAGTGTCCAAGAAATAGTCAAAGAAGATATATAGAAGAGCAATATGAAGATATCAGTATGAGATAAAGCCCTTAAAAAAGATAAGAGCATAAGCGCAAAACTGGAACTAATCAGACATCTGTGTCACATACAGCAGTTCACTCTTGGATATAGTGCATATCTATTCTCAGGAGGTTGTAGCCTTCTTTCTCATTGAGAAATGAGCTTTTGGACAGTGAGTCATCACCCCTAATAGGGTTGTTTGTAAAAGACTCCTAATAGGGTCAGGCCTTTAACCAGGTCATTGTACTTTCTTTGTAAAGACTGCTCCTAACAGGGCAAAGGAACTTTAACAGGTTCATTATACTAGTACAATATTTGTGGGTACTAATTCCCACCGGGGTTTTCCTCTAATCAAGGTTTCCCCGTAATCATATTAAGTGTTATGAGATCTTGTGTTAAGCTTAAAATGATATATAATTGTTTATTTTTAATGTGATAAAATTAAGTGATTAGCTAAACACTGATTCACCCCCCCCCCCACTCTTAGTGTTTCCAACATTAATGTGTGGGAACTCCAAGAGTCTGTAAAGTTTCCTGGGAATAGTGTCAAGCGGATGATGAGGTTTCTTGTGTGTTTTGAGTGGTTTAGGAAGCTTTTTGGGAGGTAGGTGTATTGGGTTGTGTTTGGATGTTGGGTTGGGGTGCTGAAGAACTTTGGGGTGGTACTTCTAGTTGGGCATGGAATGTAGGACCTTGAGGGAACAAAGGCTGGTTGAAGGCTCCCATAGGTGGAATTCCTATGGTGAATTGTGGTTGCTACTACTATGGTGGAGGAATGAGGGGAGGTAATTATGTTGTTGTGGAAGTGATCATGGCTTGTGCAACTAATGGTTGTGATACAATTGGTTGGGTAGCGATAGGCTGGGTAGTAGTTGATTAATTAATGGTATGTTGGGTGGCTTGGGTAGCGGAATTTTGGGTTGGTTGAGATGTTGGAGTTGGTGTAGGATTAAGGTCAAGCTCCCATAACAAAGAAGGGATTTGACTACACCATAGTGTGTCCTATGGGTTGGGTGGTGGTCTGCTAGAATAAGTGGGGTATAATTGAAGCTAATTAGGATATTCTTAGGCTTAGATCAATGATTTCTTGCACTATAGGTTGTAACATGTTGGCTTAGATATGTATGGGACATGCTATGTTGGGTGGAAGGAGTCTAGGTGGAATGAGGATACCCTCACGCTGAAAGTTAGAAATAATGGTAGCACTATTGTGGCCTATGATGGCACTGAATATTTGTGCATGTAAAGGATGACTCATGAAAGCTTCCATGGAACCAGTGGTAGGGACCTCATCTGGATCGGCCCATACATGTTTGATTTATACTTGATGTCAAGGGTCAAAAGAGACCATGGCATTATTAGGATCCATTTTTGAGTTGTATGAGCTAGTGGAAAGATTAGGATCCATGTCCTTCCTCTTCTTACAAGTTTCACATAGCATGAAATGAATGACCTAAAATGTACAAAGGGTGATGAATGCAAATGGAACTAATTCAAATGCATCTAAGGATGATGATGATGTGATACTTAGGATTTGATATGAAAATGTATGGAAGATACTTGAGGATGGTAGTGATGACGCAAACTAATGAGGAAGTTCTTAGGACCTAAGGGATGACTTGGTGTCAAATGTAATGTTGAGTTTCTTTTCCTAATGTAGGCTCAAATGGATGTGATTAGTCAACCTAAGTCATACTTCTGGTCTTTTGGAAGATGGGATTCTCTATCAATGCAAACAAACCTATAGATCAAGGTGATGAGGTTACAAGGAAAAAGTGATCTATCCTAGACAATGCTTAGTCAAGGAGAAAGCTAAGGGGTGATTTTGATAAGATGTGGAATCTAAGAAACTCATAAGGATGTGACACCAAGTAAGGGATGTTTTTTATTTTCTTGGGATACTGACACGTATATTGGATGAGGTTTGATTGATTGGATAATGCTTACATAAAGAGGATGACTTAGATGACTAGGGATGACCCTAAAATGCAATGAGGGGGATGCAATCTTTGGGATGAAGAAAAGTGAATGGATAGGTTTCATGATGTTCCGACTAGTCATATCTCTCAAAGTTGATAAAGGCATGGTTCAAGTGATACTTGCCCATAAAGCGTGAAAAAATCTTGTTGTTGAAGATGATCTTAGTGTACTTCTCACGATCTTGGATTGATTTCACAATGTGTTGGTATTTCTTGGCCTCTCAATTTTTTGTATTATGCTCTCGGTATATGTGGGTAGTTGGACTTTCACTTTCTTATGTTTATCCAAATTGAACATTTCCAAAGGAGATGGATTCGATGTAGTCAAACTAAATGGTTTTGTAAAAGGTAATCATTGTTTCCTGACTGGGTTTGATTGATTTAGAGATAGCTTGGTTGAATTTGTTCAATAGAAAGAACAAGTTTCAATCATACATTAAAGGCATTGACTACACTAAGTATACCTTGATTCAAATAGGAACATTCAATATTTGCAAACATGTGTCTATAAACAATCCAACAAGGGACAAATCAACCTTGAGGGATACAAGAAATTGTGACCAGTATGATTGATAGGAAATTATATGGTTAAGTCATCAATTTTTCCACAATTTTGAAGACACTCAAGCAATACCTACCTAAGGAAAGTGGCTTAGCTTTGAAAATATATGCTAACAAATGTAGGTGTAAAGGGGGAAAATTGATTAGGGATTGATTTGGTTTTGTAGATTGTATATTTCCTTAACCTTTACATTTAATTTATGTTTTGAATGTGTTATTGTAGTTTGATTAAGCATATAGGGGGGAGGAAGATAAGATGTTCCTCTTTTATCCCCAAATGCACAAATGAAAGATCCAATTTGATTAACCCTAAAGTGGTATCAATGCACAAATGAAACAACCATTCGGAAATGGGAGAAAGGAAGAAGATCTTAAATTATGTTTTATTATTAAGGAAATATGGTATATAATAGTAATTGAAAAGGATGAGAGGAAGTACTAACCTTAAAGAATTGTAGATCAAAGAATGTTGTTTTCTGGGGTCTGTACTCTATTTCTAGAAAATATGAAGTATGATCCAGAAAGGAAATGTAGAGACAAACAAAACTCATAAATCTTTTTCTGATCCAACACCGTCTTATGAAAAAGGTTGACCTTGCCCCAATAATCTCATCACTGACCCAATAATCTCGACCCTGACCTGCACAGATTTGAAAAAAATATGTTCATGGATCCTGATAGTTCACTGAAAAGGGTATCCAGAAATGGCCTCAAATCTTTAGTCCTTAACCTATACCTGCAAGAAAAAGAGATTTTTTTGTTGGGTGGGAGGGGTTTGCCTTGGTCAAACCCCAGTTTTGGAATTAACCTCAAATATATGTGTATCATCTTAAGATGGAAGCACTTCCATGTTAAGATCATTTATCCCTCCTTAGGGGATGTATTTGACCTCCATTACATCATCCCCCCATTTCTGCATCATCCCCCCTGATCTGCTCCTCCTTATACCACTTTCGGGACTGATTTCTGCATTTTAGGTTGCAGGGCTCTGTTTCTGGGATACAGGGACAGGGTTGACCTCCTAGGATAGGGTCAACCTCAGCCCTATCCTAGGATAGGGCCAACCTCGACCCTGTCCCAGGGTCCCAAACCCAGAATCCCACAGTTTCCCAGATGTCGGTCTTTGCAAAGAGTTCTCTCCCGCTTCTGGGTCAGCTATTTCGAGTTCTGAATCGGTTGATTCCTAAATTATATTTAATATAGGTCCTCTTCTAGGGGCATGGGTCTAATTGGAATTTAATTCTCCTATGTCAGCCTCCTTAGAAGATTGTGCCCTAATTTCATATATAAGGAAGCCTTCTCCTCTCATTTTCTTAAAAAGGGTCTTCCAAGGGCAAAAAGCTCTAGCCAAGATTTTGTTCAAGCATCCATTGTTCTACATGTTTTCAATCTCTCAAGGTGTTCAAGTCTTCCTATCAAGCATTCAAGTTCTCCATTGAAGATCAAGGATCCAAACTTTCAAGCCTTTGAAGGTATTTGGTTCAAGCATTCAAGATTCATCATTCAAACCCTAGATCTAGCCATCATGATGGTGTGATCTTCCTTCAAGATCCTTTGTGCATCCTCAAGACTCTTTCATCATCCTTCCAAGGTGGAATCCAAGCATACAATCATGAAGGTTTATTATCTTTAAAGCTCCATGCTTTCATACTTACATATTTTCATACATTTGAATTATATTAGCATACCTATTGAATATCATAGCTTCACTATTAGATTCAATTCTACTACTTGTTAGCTTTCCATACTTTAT
>MU228138.1:3517872-3528673 GCA_018584345.1 Thuja plicata
GCCGGGACCCTTCTTTCCTGCTTTCTGCAGTAGATTAGCAGTTTTGCTTCTCCCTAAGTTACACTTAAGGGGGGGTGTTAGAGTAATTTAGCAATTGTTCTTTAGTGCTTAAGTTTCACTTAGGCAGTTTTAGGAAAGTTTCCATTTCCTTGCAGTTGCCCGTTTAGGGTTTCGACATCCTTTATAAGGATTGTCTTCTTTGTATTTCAAAAGGAGTTTGTAAATCATTTCATTGTTGAATATAGAAATCATTTCTGTCAACATGCTTTTTCATTCTCTGGCCTATCGGCCGCCATAGCTTCTGTCTCTTCTCTCTTCTGTCTTCTTCATTCTTGTAGCAGTTGTTTTGCATGCAGGTGTTTCTTGGGTAGATTGACATTCTTCAATCTCAACATTTATCATGCTAAGAAATGGATAAAAAATATTGAGGCTCTTAAATATGAGGTTACACATAAGGTTGTGCCTAGTGATACTGATATTGAGAATGATGGAAACCAATATGATAAAGATGTGTCTAGTATGGATGCTCTCTCTTGTAATCATGAAAGTGATGCTCATTTTCAATATGAGGCAAAGGATGTGTAGTCAACAAGAAGATAATGATTGGATAGATGAAGATGATTCTTGTGACTGCATATCAGAAGTAGGTATAAGTGATGATAATGGTTCATTTCATAGTGAACAAATTTCTGAGTTCCTGACTTTTGAATATTTGAGATATTCAGGGAGGGATAGCTCTGAGTTCTTACACCCAACACACATTGAGTTTGACAAAGAGTGTATATCAGATGATCAATATTTTGACATGTGTGTTTATGATTCCCCTTGTGATTTTGTGTCACTGGGCTACAATAAGATTGAATATAATATATCAGATGATGAAAGCATTAGTGTATTTCTAGATTCAAAAGATGAAGAGTTTATTGACATGATATTGAGTATTGATTGGGATAATTATGTGGATTATGAACCTATTTTAGATTCTAAATCATTCATTGAACCACTGCAGGATGGTCTTTCAGTTACTCGAGGTATGCAGATACATGATGATTATGTGGAAGAGTTTTCTCCCTCCAACAGACAAAATATTGGTTTGCATAAGGTTGATAATTTGCAAGTGATTTCTTTAGGGAACTCTGATATGGATAGGCAACCCAGTGATAGAATACAAGATGGTGACTTTGCTAAAGAGGAGAATAAGGATCATGACATGAATTTTTTTGAAGATGATAGTGTTGATTATTGTTCTTATTCAAATGTTGATATGTCTTCTCTCGCAGAAGGTAAATTTGGTACACATGCGGTCTCTGATGTTTATGATGAGCCAGATTTTAAAGATTTATAGGAAGTTGTCTCCTATAATATGGAGATTGGGATAGATCATGTGCCAATTTACGAGTTTCCTCAATGTTTGTATAAAGAACATGAAGTTGAATATGATAGCTTCTCCTTTGATGTGAAAACTATTGATGTAGGTGGATCTGATGATTTTGATACCATTTATATGGCAGAATATGAGCACTTTACCTTTCAGCTGGATGATGATTTTCCAAGATGTGACTGTGAATTAGAAGATGATGAAAGTTGCATTTGGTCTTATTTCCTTTTACCTAATGCATGCAACATTAATATGCCACATGATCTGCATTTTCAAAGTTTGCTTGATTTCCATATGGGCTCAAATGGTGAGTATGGTAATAAATTTTTGCATAGTGAGCTAATGGAAAGTGTCAGTAGGCCAGGTCAGGCTGATGAAAGTGATATTTGCAGATTGTTTCTAGAGAAGGGAGCAAAAAAAAATATTTGTGACAGAGGCAAACTAGAGCAGAAGTTTGTTGATGGTTTTGGGCCATCATGTCTGGTTTGACTCTTTCAAATCATGGCAATAATGTGGCAGAGATAAGTTGACTCTACTAAGAAGTAGGTTATAAATATTTTCATGTGTTTTATTGTCTATTACAAGGTAGTTTCCTTTTCGTAGGTAGTCTACTTAACCCTGGGATTCTAGAATCTTGTTATGTCTGCAAGAGACATACATCCCCAATCAAAGCCACTATTAGGACTGTAAAAAATTTAAAATTTTTGGGTTTCTCATATTTATATAATGTCTAAACCTAGTTCTTAAGCCCTAATTTGTCTTTGGTTTCTATCCCTTGGTTCATTTTTTCCCTAAACCCTAAGTGTCTTGTGCTCCTTATATCTTCAAGTTACTTTTTGGGTCACTTAAGTTACTAACCCATGTGCTTTAAGTTTTAATTTTTGGGACATTATCTAATAGTTTTCTAAGTCCTAGAGGGGTATCATATTAATATTTCCTAAGTCCCAAGTCCTTTTATTTTAACCCAAGTGTCGTACAACTCTTTGTTCATCCAACGAGAGGCATAATGCCTGGATCACAAGATGCAAACGCTTTATCCTTCAAGGCTTCACAACAAGTTGCCCGGTGTCTATTTCCAGATGATGACAGGCCCTTTTCTTTCTAAGCTAAGCGGCAAGATAAAATGAGTTTAGAACAAAGTTCATCTAATGGTTGGCACTTTTCCTTGATCAAAATATGAGTGAAGGATATCCATTAAGGCATTGCACCTGAAAGAAACGTGTCTATGGTGGGGCTAGACTGGGGTTAAAATCAAAATAAATTTCACACAGATCCTTTTTGATCCAATGGCAGGCATAATGCCTTGAAGGAAAGATGATGTGATGTTAGTCATTGAGGCATTGCGTCTGGTTGATGCATGGCTTTCTGAGATCGTGAGTCTGGGTTTTCAAGGAAGATAAAGGATGTTCAAATTAGTTTTGATCATGTGGTAGGTGTTATTCCTTGAATAGAATTTTCTTATTAGTTATTCTTCAAGGCATCATGCCTAGGCGATTCATGTCCAATTTGATGAGAAGGTCAAGTGGGACCAAAGTATTACGAGGAACTGCCAAGTGTCTTGAGCTCATGGGCATTTTAAAAGATGATCGACAACTATGTTTTAAAGGTAAATGTAAAGTTCAAATATGGGTCGACGATAGGTTTTCCACACCAGGTGTAACCGTTGAAACTGACATTTGAATTTTTAAATCCTTTCCTAAGGGTTTGAAGCGGTGGCTCTGCATTCCAAGCTGCTGAAGAGTAAATGGATCAAATCTGATCTCTTGGGTTGTGTTTGCATAGTTGTAGGATGCTATGTGAAGGAAAATTGGGTAGTTCTGAATGTATCTATGAGGTAATTTGATACTTAGGTTTTTTTATCAAATTTGTAGATCTTGTGAAAAATCTTTAACTGACTCCTTATCTTTTATGCTTAAATGGTGGATTTGTTCCCAAGTCTGGTGGTTGGAGGATTAGATTTCCTTCAAAGGCAAACATTTACTGATGAGTTGAGACAAACAAAAACATTCCATATTCCTTTGTTAGGAAACGTTCTTTAAGATTTAAGATGACTGACGGCTACAGATCAGATTGTGTAGAGTGGATTGATGACAGAGTTTACTTCTGGTTGAAGGCAGGGTAGTTGAAATGAGTTAATGATTTTAATATTTTGAATGACCTAGTTTTTGGTCTTTTTCCCTAAAATGATTTGAAGCTTGTTACAATCCTTCTCTTATAAAATGATTTCCAAGATCTATTAGTAGGGGCTGGAAATTTATAAAATAGTGAAAATCATTGAGTTGCATACCTGTTTCTAGTCAGAAATATAGCAGATTGTTTAGACTGTGTCAAGATAGAACAAAAAGTTTTATGTCTTTTTCATTTTACTGAAGTGGTAT
Source organism: Thuja plicata (assembly GCA_018584345.1). NCBI lineage: Eukaryota > Viridiplantae > Streptophyta > Pinopsida > Cupressales > Cupressaceae > Thuja > Thuja plicata. The sequence continues at coordinate 3,521,629 of MU228138.1, forward strand.
GTATTTTGAAACAGACTGACACAAAAATAAGATTCTTCATACTTAATAAAATATTCCATATTCAAGTCTCTCATTTGTGATCACTTCTTGAGTTGTAGATTTTCTTATTCATTGTGTGGAATTTATCTATGTACATGTTTTTAGTCCTTAGCTTTGATCTAGGATCATATTAAAACTGCTCTAGATAAAACATAGGTTCATTTGGTGTTGCACAAGGATCTTAGAAGTAGTGTTTGGTCTGAGATTATTTGTTTTTATGGCTTTGAGTCCTTAACAACAGTTGGTTTCTATATTTGGCTCCTAAACTAGAAATATTGCCCAATGGATAAAGAACTAATCAGAAATTAGTACATTCTTTGTTGATACATGTTTGATTGATTTGGCTAATTCTGCAAAAGTTAAATCAAAACCATTTCCAATTTCTTTTATATTTTGTGGTTGTTGGTTGTGTGTCCTTCATGGTAATGGAGAGTCAATGAATGAGTAGTTACAATTTAGTACTTTCTTACCATTTTCTACTATATAAATCTAGAGAGAGTTAAGGTATTGTATATTGAGATGGATTGGGTGCATCCGCCTTGGTCCTACAGAACCAAAAGTGTAGAGGGTAGTCTTGACCCTATAATTGATCCAGTTACCTTCATATTTTCCCATATTTGGAACTAACCATTCTTCAAAAAAAATCTAAGGTATATTGGTAGCTTGTAAATCGTAAACATTTTAAAACACCAACATGACTAACAGTGGTTCTGTGAGAAATGCGTGATTTGAATTTATCTGTGTGATAATTTATGATGGTGCACTTCTTGAAATGGGTTATTAATGTCCTTAGCTTCATTAATTTTAGTTGGCATGGGATATTTTGTTTCAGAGACTTGGTTTCAAAGTTCAATGGTGTTCTTTCTCTAGGTTTGGTCGACCTCAGGTGTTTATAATTCATTTATTTTATCTCAATGTATGCAAAGTGGCATGTAATGTGTATGTTGATATTTTTGGTCCCTGTCATGGCATGTTGTGGTTTACTTCTCATTCCTCCCCAGTGTGGGAATGTTTAGTGTCGACCTATTTCAAATTAGTTTCAGCTACTTGCCTAGCCAACATTGTGAAAAGTTGCAAGTTATAGATTGGTATAAATTAAGAATAAATAATTATGCTATAGTGGTTGGATTTTTATATTTGTATACTTGTGCGAGATTCCATGCAAGTGCCTACTTTTGCAAAGAGGATATTTCTTCATGGTTGATTGAGTTTTTGTTAAGATTATTTGTGGACAGTGTGGAAATTCATGTGTTAGCCACCCAAAGTAATGAGTGAAAGGTATTAAATAGTTAGTTGATTAAGTTGGTCTTATACATAAATGCCAGATCTACTCTCTTTTATCATTCTTCTTCTAGACAATCATCCCTCTAGTAGTGAGCATCTCTCTCTAGATAGTGAGTCCTTTAGTAGTGGGCCCTTCGAAATGAGTCTTTAACTATAAGAAAAACCTTAGATAGTGTCATCTTAATAGGTGTTCATATTTTTGAGAATAATCTTCTCTGTGGCTTTTCCCTTAACAAGGTTTTCCATGCAAATCCGGTGTTTCATGTGTTTAGTGATTGTTATTCTTTCATGTTATTATCTTTATGATTTTAAGGATTAATATATGTTTGGTGGATCCGTTTAAAGTTGTATTAAGGATTAAGAGTTTGTGGAAAACTAGTTTACACCCCCCCCCACCCCCTCATTTGTCTTGCATATTGAACACTAACACACCCCTTAAGTAAAATTTAGGAGATGAAAAATATTTAAACATGAAATGCATGAATACGTCCCAACAACAAAAGACCTAATTAGGTACTCATGTACAATAAAAGACTCTCAAAGTGGATAAAAACCATATGGGAGAAAAATCGTCTCCAAAAGTAAGAGATGCAACTACATGAATTGTAGAAGAACATCCTCTGAGACACAAGAAAAAAATGGACAACTATCAAATGATAATTGTTATAATGCATAATGAAGAATCTCCTCTGAAATTGAGATGATGATTAGGATCAATTTGTAAGAGTGCCTCCAACAACACAAATCAAACAATGAGTAGATGGAAAACAAAATAAAAATATATGTCAGTCGAAGATACAAAAGACAACAACCTACATGAGTGCCCCTAATGACATTAATCAAACAATGAAAAAATTGAAAACAAAAGGTAAAACATCTATCATTTGAAGATGTACATGGCACATTAATTAGTATGAGTGACCCTGCCGACACTACTCAACCATGAAAGAAAAAACTACTAGTCCAAAATATAGGTGTCAATAGTCTAAAGAACTAATCAACTGCAAAATTAAGGAAGAAATAGCATGAACTATAGAAACCCCCCATAATGCTAACAAAGGAGAGGAACGATAGGTCCATTGAAAATGTGTGTCACTAAAATGAATCTTAAGTCCCATGCAGAAAGAGAATGACCTTTGTCTTCCTATGATGAAGAATACTAAGGAGTAGAAACATGATGTTGTTGCAAGGCATCCTCAAATACCTCTAGTCTCGTCCAACACATATTTATTACATGCCCCTCCTTGCCATAAAAATTACAAGGCTCGCCTGACTTCTTCTTTTTTTGGATGAAGAATCACTAGACTGAGAAGAAGGAGAACAAGATTGACTGCAATCCTTCATTCTAAATAACTGTGAGAGATCCCCCCCACCACAACAAGAAAATACAAACCCTCTTTCAAATGGATAGGTGAGAAATCTCAAAATGAACAATTCTGAGATCAAAGTATACTTGACAAAAAATCTATAGAAAAGGACCTGAGATTTGTGTAGAGTATGTCAAGAGCTTTTCAAAGATTTATGCAAGTTGAAAAATAGAGTTTTTTTTCCCAAGTTATGGCCCTAGAAGCACAAAAAAGAAGGCTGAATTTTGAGGGTTGGTATGAAAAATTGGTGAAAAAACTATTCAAACTATCACCACAAAAATATACATGCTTAAATCATCTATCCAGTGATATTTTTCCTGCCCAATTTGAGTTCATATGCTCAAGTTATGAGAAAAACATTGAAGGCAACTTTTTTATGGGTTGGAGGGCTTTGAATGGTTTCCAAAAATAGAAAGTTTTTGAAACAAGAAACTTTTCAAAAATAGGAACTTCTTGAAAATAGAAAATTTTCAAAAATAGAACTTTCTAAAAATAGAAACTTTCCACAAACTAAAACCTTTTAAAAATAGATTTTTTTCAAAAATAAAAAACTTTAGAAAATAGAAACTTTCCAAAAACAAAAACCTTTTGAAAATTAAAAGTTTCTAAAACTAGAAAAAATCCAAAAATATTAATGCTTATTTTTCTCCAAAAGCTAATAAAAATTTCCTAAATCCAAATCCACACAAGAAGGAAAATTTCGAGACCCTGTAATGCCATTGAGAAAAGAAATCCTCAAATATTGAGAAGGGGATTGTTGAATCCATGCTTTGATACCAAGTTGAAGTTTGCAATACAAGTACCTAAGGATCAAACAAAAAAACAAGAACACCTTCCACAATGAGGGAGAAAGAAAAAATTTGCTACATTTCTCAAGAAGAAAAGATCACAAAATCAAGAATACAGGATGAATTACAATGAAGAGTTCAATTTCTTTTATAGAAAGAAATAGTTCCAAAATTTGAAAAAATCAATTGAAACTAAAAATAGAAAACCAGAGTTAGATCTATGGGTGTGTGCACCAGGTTGTGACCCAAAAAAGTGGACACATGTTTTAAAAAAAATTAAATTTCATATAACCTGATCGAGTTATTGAAATTTTGAAATTATACTAGGCTTGGTAACCAAGCCTAGATAATATTATTAAAAAAATCTCTCTTTCTTAGAACCCGGTCGAGTTATGATGTTTCTAATAACTCGATCGGGTTCTGAGATGTTTCTAATAACCTGGTCGAGTTATTAGAAACATATTATATTTTGAAAAGCCCACAGATTAGGCCATTTATAATGCCTAAACCGTAGAGCAGCAGAGTGGAGGAGGACAAAAACACATCAGAACCCGATCATGCTTTGAAGAAAATAACCTTTCTTCAATAATTTCCATAATTGCAAGCAATGGCGCCCTGTAACAAAGGTAGGTTTCATTGTTTTTGTTATTTTTTTCATTTGTAATAAAATTAGGTTATGTTATTGATTTTTTATTTTATTTTATTAATTTCATTTCAAATTCATCAAACAACCCAAGAAGAGGAAAAAGAAATGAAAGATCACCCCCTATAAAGCCTCCTCAAAATTATCCTTGTCTACCACCATCACCACATGTAAACCCTCCTTAAAATTCTCCTCGTCCACAACCACCGCCACCAGTAGACTCTCCACATGTGCTATTAGATCATGTAAATACAAAACAAGAGGACCTCATGCAATGCCTTAAACAAAATAGTGCACAAATTACTGTATTAGTCAATAGGTTGAAGGCTTCCGGTCTTCAGCATCACTCTACCCTCGCTACTACATTAGAAAAAATGTCCAATAGTGCAAATGAGGTGTCTCAAGAGGTGACAAAATGGGGTTCGTGGAGGGATAGGTATCGTACATATTATGTTGATAGTTTATCATACGAGGATGTGAAAAGAAAAGGCATACAAAAATGTGACATATGTGCCCTTTTACTGATCCTAATACTAGCAATTCCCTAGAAGATAATACAAAATGGTTTCCTATACATTGGTGTGCTCATAGGGGATGAAATCAGATTTTTGAGATAGGTGGTACATGGAATTTGACCAACCACCTTGTAATAATAATGAGGCACCTTTATATTTTTGAGGAAGCTATACTGTGATTTAATCCTCGGCGAGAAGCCGAATTACTTTGACTTTCATGATTTCCATGGTAGAGGGAGAGGATCTGCATAGGATAGACTTGGGGGCACATAGGATTACCCGACCACAAGAGAGGAGACTTACTGCAAGAAAAACCCTCATTCATGTTGTGGTCCCAGTAGTGGTGAAGGATTCTATGGATATACAGACTCTTCATACAACTGCATCATTGACTGATGTCATTATCTAACATGGCACTCAGTTAATTAGAGAGGATGGATCAGTGTCTATGCCACCTCCATCTTCATCATATGTACCATTAGGATCATCTCATTCTGCACCAGCTCCATCGTCATTAGATGCATCATTAGGATCATATCATCATGTGCTAGCTCCATTATCATTAGATACAGTTGTAGGGTTAGCCCAACCCATTGAGCATATTTACATCAGTTGTAATGGTATATGTGATGGGGTAGATAGGCAGGCGAGTGTGGATGGTTTGACATCCCATTCATGTGTACATTTCAAGAGAAGATGTTAGGCATCCACTACTGAGGATATGGCCCTCACAGATGATCTTTTGTCAATGGTGTATGGTACAGAGCCAACACATGTTTGTTTAAATTTGTGTTTTGACATGTTATTTTAATTAATTACTTAAATATGTTAAAAGTAAGTAAATTTTTATGTATAGAAGAATCTAAATTGATAAATGAATAATATGCATTGCAGGGTGCAGCTGGTGGTACGAGAACACCAAGGAGTGCTCGTTCTAGTAGACATGGACGGATAGCTCAAACACCTGAGGTAATTTTTTATAAATATTCATAAAATAGAATAGTACATTGTTTTCAAAATATCATATCATATTAATTTGTATGGTGGTAACATAGTGTGGTCAAAGAATTAGTGTACGCTTTTTTTTAATTTCTTTATGGTCAAATAATTTGTTCTAATGTAATTCAACTCAAGGAATTCATAAAAGGATGGTACTCCCTCAAGGAATTAGGTTGAACACAAAGGCTTCAATAGAGATCCCTGGGTTTTGGTAACCTAGATATCATACTTTTGAACAAGTTCACTTCCTTGTCTAGCCATCATGACTCAAACTGATTTGAACTCCCGCACTCCATCCTTGGACTCAATTCAACCAATATTGAACTCATACATAAACTCATACCCCAACCAATCACTTATTGGCTTCTTAATCAACCTTGAACATCATCTAAAACATCCAACCATCATTCTTTTACTCTTATTTCTTGTTCAAAATCATGAATGCAATCCCTGATTGTTCACTGATTATGAATTTCCTCAATCCTTTAAAACACTTCCATGGACTTCTAAAAAATCCAAACATTTAACTTCTAAGACACCCCAAGAACCCCTCAACTTATTAGAAGGTCCTTATCCTATTTGTCAAAGCACATTCACTTGCTAGTTCAGTAAGCTCTACTCTCTGGCATTTCATTGTCATACTAGGATAGTCCCCATATACTAGTCTATATCTTCACCATAGACAAGAACCCATCTACACCCTAGGTTCATAGGCACCCCAAATATTTTCATCACTGCCCATACCACCTACTCTCAACCTAAAAGCACTCCAAATCCCCCCATGCTAAGGGTAAACACACTAAAACATACTCACTGCCAGGCTACAACAGTCCTATTACCTGCTACAAAATTGGTCCTAACCTCTGACCTCCACAAATACAATCCAGACCATCCTTCTCTAACTGTGACTACAAAATTGTTAAAGAATAGTCTTGTGTGTGAAAGAAGAGAAAATTTTTATATTGTAATAATGGTTCGTAAAATTTGTTTATAAACTTGAGATAATAGAGTTGTGGAGCATAAGCATTTGTGGAATTCAAGTGAATCATAATATTCATTGTAAACTATTGATTATATATTTATTTGGTATTTTATAGGGCTTGTCAGGGGCTCAGACTTCTGAGATTGATGATGTCACCCTTTCTGCCATTGACTTTGGCTTACAAAGCTATGTGGTATCATATTTTGCACACCTCTTGTTCATAGTTTCAATTGAACCCATGCAGTATCATATTATTTCTCTTATGTTAACTTTGTTTTTGTTAGCCTGCCCCATCAAGCTAGAGGTCATTAGGAAAGAGGAAGAAATCATCAGGGACATTGAAACAAAAAAGGTAATTAAGTCCAATTTAAGTATATTTGTTGAAATGTATTATGAACATTTCAATGTAGTCTATATTGATGAATGCA